>VMDO01008380.1:10395-84553 GCA_007922755.1 Pedetes capensis
CTTTTTCTGTCTCTCTTGTTCAATGTCCAGCTTTCACAACCATATGATGCCACTGAAAATATCATGGCATGAGTCAGACGCACCTTCGTCTTCAATGTGACATCTTTGCTTTTCAATACTCTAAAGAGATCTTTTGCCACAGCTTTTCCTAGAGCAATGCGTCTTTGGATTTCTTGACTGCTGCTTCCACGGGTGTTGACTGTAGAGCCAAGTAAAACAAAATCATGGACAACCTCAATCTTTTCTCCATTTATTGTCAAGTTGCAATGACCCAGTTGTAAGGATTTTTGTTTTGTTGATGTTGAGTTGCAATCCATACTGAAGGCTATGTTCTTTGATCTCACTCAGTAAATTTTTCTCAGTTGTTTGAATAGAACAAGGAAACACTGCCTGGTTTAAAATTCAGAAAGGTGTGTATCAGGGCTGTATACTTTCACCATATCTCTCCAATTCATATGCTGAGCAAATAATCTGAGAAGCTGGACTTTATGAGGAAGAACATAGCATCAGGATTGGAGGAAGACTCATTAACAACCTTTGTTATTTAGATGACATAATTGCTTGCTGAAAGTGAAGAGGATTTAAAACATTTACTGAGGTAAAAAGTAGATGCTGGATAAATGGTAGACAAGAAAGTCATCCTTCAAATATAATGGAAATAAGTGTAGCAAGATCTTGTGTCCCTGAATGCTTTGAAGTTTTTCCTTTAGGTATGTAGAATTATTCTCCCTGTTTATAGGCCTAGTCATGGTACTTGACATTGGCATTGTGACGAATAGTTTTTACATTATCACAATACTGTTAGCCTTATTTATTTCTGTGACTCTCAGAATGAGCTAGATAAGTTATACTGCCCCATATCTCAATGGCTTCCCATAGAAAAACTTGATTTCTTGCTTACACTAAATGTCCATCACAGGTCGACCAAAGCTCAGATGTATGTTATTTTCATATTGGGACCCAGACTTTATGTGGAACATTGTCAATCTCATGGTAGAGAGGAAAGAGACATGATATGCCATGTGATCTACAAGTCATATGACTACTCCTGAGTTCAACATAGGGTGTGTATATAATCTTCCCACAGGTGAAAAGGAAAGAAACAAAAATATTTAGTGACAAACGCCCATAGACCACTTTTCTGTTTTCAACTATTCAGTATCCTGCTTTTCCCATTTGCTGCACATACTCATCCCTTCTCCAAGAGAGACAAAACAGTAACTTGATCTTCACCTTTACTACTAAGGTAATGGCCAGGGTCTCTGGATGGTATGAGATAGTCTCCAGATCAGGTATGAGTACAGCTCTTCTTGATCCAGATCTGCAAAAACAAAAGGAGAAGATGTCTGCTGCTCATATATGGAGTATGCAGTGGTGGAACAGAGACAGTAACCATAACAAACACCTCCTTTTGGAAAGGTGAAGACTGGAAAACTCCTAACTGTCACCAATTCTGAAATCCCCTAGGTTGATGCTGTCTAGGAGAGAGAAGAATTCTTTGACTGAGCCTTGATCCGTCTACCTGAGTCACCTCCCCAGGAACCTTCTCGTTGGCTCTTGGCTCTCTCCTTTGGGAAGTCTTTCTTTTTCAGTTTGTTTGTTTTCTTTTTTTTCTACATCTTGTAAAGTATGATCTTCTTAGATGCTGAAGGACTTTGTCTCCCTGCTTTAGCTCAAGGAGGAAGGATGTGGGAGAGATAGGGGTTGTTTTAAGTTTTCAAAAGTCTATTTTATTTGGTTCTGTTAGTAGTAATATGCTTTAGAAAAACTTAGTGTCTTATCTATTTGATTATTATCAAAGAATTTCTACTCTCTTTTGAAATATGCCACTAGAGACATGTTTAATTACAAGTATTTATTAGACTTCCCTAGGAGACCCACACCTTTAGTCTCTTCTCTCTGAGCCAGTTTGTCCAATTAAAAGTATTTACTGGATACCATTGAAAACCCTATGACAGTCGCTACGAATCAGACCTGACTGGGTGGCACCCAACAACAACAACAACAACAAATCTTAATAGGTTAAGATATTTTAACAAACATCATGGGACAACCCCTTGATTTTGTCCTTGACATAAGGCTGAATTTTAGTAGGATTTTATTGCTCAAAAACCTCCCATAAAGGAGGAAACTAGAAAATTTAGTATGTTGGTAATATAATTTATCATAACTATTCTTTATTTTAGGTTGAACACATTAAAAAGAGCACAGGAAACATTTACATTATAGAACCAAAGCACTAAAAGCCTTAATCACATGGAAGGAACTTAGCTGACAAAAGTAGGGAGATAAGAGGGGTGTGTGCAGCCTGTCTCAACCAGCAATCCTACCCCCTGGCTCTGGCTCAGCATACTGTCTTATACTTCCAGTGGTTGTATAATTTATCAGGATACTCTTTAAAGTGAAAGTTGGTACTATTACTAGTTACATGAGGAAAACAGATAAAAATGGAGACTGCCCTGTGTAAACCAGGATGTCTGTTTGATTCCAGCCCTGAGCTCAAGGTCCCAGTTACAGAATATTCTGGAATGGTATGAATTCTCCATTATAGAAAAACAAACTCTACTTGTCAATCATAATTTGGCAGCATGTAAGTGAAGAGTTGCCAGTAGAGCTGTTTGCCAAGACCCATGGTTGAAACTATTCTTTTTTCACTATTGTTACTGGCGCCTATATGCCACTGCCAACTATTCTAACATTCTTTTTGGCTGTCATGACTAGGTACCTGCAATTGTGGAAGAATGAACTTCAAATGCTCTGCTTTTGGATGAGTCCTTGGGTAAAGAGACTCATGAGTCCATTGTGTCAAGGAGCTTTCATTCCTTCAACAAATGTATTAAGCATGTTTTACATGCCAGGCACTTTACAAGGAATTTGAACTACATAGAGACCTTATACACAAGGACTGAGTTCAGACTCCTGATGCAGGAGCTCCAGGTAATTTTTATATATCTATGACTTTTCACCTTAATGAGATTATAGACTTCTTGAGAACACACCCCACCTCCTCATGCTTTATATTTTTCATCAAACTTACAGGGAATTGAAGAGGCCTCAGAAATATTTGTTCCATTGAGATAAAGTCATATTTTATTTAGCTTAGGACATAACAGGTACTCAATTATTGTTAAATTAATATTTATTGTGAAATTTATTTCTGAAGTTCCATTCCCTTGTTGAAACAAAATCCAGTTCCCCACACAAAGAGAAATCCTGAATTCATTGAGGAAGTTCAATTCTGTTTCTTGCAGATATACTTTTGCCAAGAAAAGGTAGAAGGTTAATAGAATTCCTCTTGTGAAGCAACACTATCTTGTTCTTCCCAAATTAGTGACCTGATCCATCCAGTAACAAGGGGCAAGGGTGAAATATTCTTTAAGTCATACTTGGCATAGTCTTATCAGTAAGGAAGAATATTCTGAAAGTTTTTTGAAGTCTTTTGATATGTTGGTTATGAATCCATCATAACTGAATTGTGCAGTATTTATGAAACTGTCAACTCAAAGAACACATCTGCTCATTTTTTTTTCACTCTGAAATTACTTTACTTAACACAGGGGCTCAAATTTGGCTGCCCCATCACAATTTAAATGATCTGCACTCATTAGTGTTGTCATAATTTGTTGAATAAAACCAAATCAGAATAGCATTTAATTTAGTTTTAATAGGATAGTTAATGTATGTTAATGAAATATCAATTGATTATTAAAATGGAGAGTGCTGAGGTGTAACAAATATGCCAGATATAAATCTTGTTGCTATGTCATTAATTCAGAGTTACATAAGCAATAAATGTCTAATTAGGTTCTTAGTAGTGATGAGTTGTAAGCATTTATTGAGATTCAATAAGATCGATGTTATAGACTTGTGTTAAGAACCACAACTTAATTAGTTTTTTCATTCCTATGTTTGCCAGTCTTTGCCATTTTTTGTTTCATAAGATACTAAATGGGGGTGGGGGTGTAGGGGCCAAAAAAGAGGGGAGTGATCCAAGTGTAATACCTCAGATAATTCCAGACAACATGAATACAGGGATGACCATTTTCTGATGGGTTTGGATTCTAGAACATGGGATAAGAGACTCACTGAAGTACTTTTTATGCAGAGAACTTTAAAGATTCAACATGATATAGCAATGGAGTTAGACCATTTGAGTAGTATGAAGTAAAAAGTAGCCCAGATCCATGCCATCTAGAATAAGGGAAGAATGTTGTTAGGTGCCATCGAGTTGAATCTGACTCATAGCGACCCTATGTACAGCAGATCAAAACACTTCCTGATTCTGTGCCAGGCACATGATCTAATTTATATTTAAGCCCATTGTTGTAGACACTGTGTCAATCCATCTGGTGGAGGGTTTTCATTTTTTTCATTGACCTGCCACTCTCCCAAGCATGATGTCTTTCTCCAGGGATTGATCTCTTCTGACTACATGTCTGAAATATGTAAGACGCAGTCTGGCCATTCTTGCTTCCAAGGAGCACTCTGGTTGTATTTCTTGTAGAAGGAATATCTATCCTGCTCCTCTCTCATCCTGCCTAAAATTTATTAAATGAGTAAATTTTTTCTTTGGATTCAAGATACTATTACTTCTTGATTCTGGGATTATACATGATGGCCATAACATCTGGAAACATAGGTAATTTTACAAGGTAAATAGATAATTGGGCTGGGGTTTAGCTCAGTTGGTAGAATACTGCTCTGCACTCTCTAAGGACCCAAGTTCAATCCCCAGCACCACAAAAAATGGGAGAAGGACATGGCAATCCACTCCCAAAGCAATCCTAAAATAATCAGCCATTAAAAACTCTATGAGGGTCCCTATAAGTAGGAATCAAATCAATGGCACCTAACAACAACAAATAATAATAATAATAATCGATATAAAGAACATGCTATGTTCAATGACATTACATAATACACTCACTGTTTTAAAAATACATAGCTCATTGTACTCTGCACAATTGCAAGGAATACATTTCATTAATGCAACATTTCTGTAAATCTCCATGCCTGCACATTTGCTGTTTTACCTTATTTGTGCCTCTGATTTATACAGAATAAAATTGCCCTTAGCATACCCAGAAGAAATAACCAAGAGGGTTCAATCTTCAAGAAAACTTTACCTGTGTTACCAGGTTTTATGGTCACTTTTTATTTTAAGCTAGTACTAGACTCTTCTCTAGCACCATTTGGAAAATCAGCCAAACAATTCACTTGGCATAGTATCATGGAGAGACTTTGGCTTTGGAATCCAACACACCCTAGTTTGAGGTCTGCATTTTGTTCCTAACCATATGAATTTTTGCAGTTTCTTTAACTTCTCTGGACATAATAATATGGATCCCATAGTATTTGGGGAGAGTATTAAATAAGAGAATTATAAAAAGTGCTTAGCACAGTATCTCTAGCATTGTCTGAATAAAGTAGTGATAGTACCTTTTCCCTTCCTTGTTTTCTCCTACCTCTTTTCCTAGTCTACCATATTTCACTGCCTTCAGTGTACTTACATTGCCCCTTCTCTTTTCTTTTGGAGGGAGTGGGTACAATGCTGACTCTTAGCTGGGAGTGGGGCTTGGTGCACTAAGAAGCCTGAGGCAGGAAGTAGAGGAAGGACACAGAACCACAAAAAGGTAATGTGGCAGAATACAAAGAATATAATATATTAATGTTCACTTTGCCATGGGACATAGTCTCCTGGCCTAATGCAGCATCCAAATGAACTCCAGCTGTAGATATTCCAGGCACTGTCTGATGTTGCAGGTACCATGTTGCTTTGTTCACAGTGGTTCTCAGGACAACTACTTTTGTACTTGCACTCCCCTGGGGCAAGGCCACCTCTTAACAGTTGTGCATTCTTGAGCTAAGCAGCACTGAGAAGATATCAAAACCTGCCTGTGTATAAACATTGGTCTTGGGTTTATATGGCTACTTGTGCATCATTTACCCACGCATTCACTCAATTATTCATTTGCACAAATTGGTGGAGGCTTCCCCTGTTCCAGGACCTCTGCTAATCTCTGTGGATGGAGAGGTTATTCTGCCTACATTGCTTTCTTATACTTGGGAAACCTGTGCCTATTATAGTAGAAACTTCCTTACGGAAAAAAAAAAAAAATTCACATTCTCATCTGCAAGGTCAAACTTGGTGAAAAAATTGACACTTTTTCCCTAGAAAACTTAGTGTCAGAAGCTATGGGCTTATATTTGACCCCCTCCCTCCCATTTGCTATTTTTTCTCCTGTTCGTGAGGCTTAGGTATAGAAATCTGGGTATAGGAAAGGGCTTGATGATCCAGGCTTCTTTCTGTTGCTTGGTAGTTTTCTGTGTTAGTTGTGATCTTTAACAAAAGTTGGCTAAGAAAAAAGGACTAATTAGGAAAATTTTACCTTATTGCTTTTATCAACAAGCAACTATTTTCTAGGTCTCTCGCTATACATTCAATACTCTTCTAAGCTATATGGGGGATAAAAAGAGTCACAGGAAATATTCTCTGTCTTCATGGACTTTTCTCAATCTAACTAGCCACTTGTATGAAAACATGGAAACCAATTATGTACTAAACTTAAGAGTTCTAGTTAACCTGAGATCAGAGATGTACAGAATCACAATACAAAAGTTTCCCCAGGCAACAAATTGAAAGAAGGAAAGAAAGAGGAAATAACTAAATTCTCAGAGCAGAGCATTAAATTCTTATTTAAGAAAATTTAATCATCCAAACAAGTCCCTGAAGCAAACATTATCTTGACTTAATCTATGTGAAAATGAAGACATAGAAAGCACATAGTTATAACTTATCTATAATGACATAGCAACTAGGTATTGAAGCCAAAATAAAGTGATTTCTGAGCTCTTTCCCAAGAAGAAGGCTAGGACTCCATGGGGCTTATTCCAGATCATGCCAGAGAAGAAAAGAAAAAAATGGAATTTTTTCCTTTAAACTAGTTTTATCTCCCACATATGACATAATTTCATTCTTCTCTATTTCTGAGTAATATTCTATTGTGTATATATACCTGCACTCCCATATTTAATGCAGCACTCTTCACAATCGCAAGAGTATGGAATCAACCTTGATGCCCATCAAAACAGAGGAGTGCATTGAAAAATTGTGGCATACATACACAATAAAATATTGCTCAGCAATAAAGAATAATGAAACTATGTCATTTGCAGCAAAATGGTTGGGACTGGAGAAGATCATTTAAAGCAAGTTAACCTAGACTGAAAAAGAGAAGTATCATATGTTATCACTCATATGTGGGAGACAAATCCAATTTAAAGGAAAAAAATTCTGCATATATTTGTTGTTAGATAGGTATATAAAAATGAACAATCATACTTATCTAAAAATGTAAAATACAAGTGGACCCTATAGGAGGAGGTTGGGGAACAGTGAGTGGAAACTGAGGTTGGGGAAGGAGGGATAGAGAATGGGAATTATGAAGAGGGGTGAAGAGGGAAAGGAAAAACACAAAATCCAGAATGTAACTATATGAATATATGAAAAAAAAGAGGAGAGAGAAAAAAACCAATGAGCATATAACCCACAGCTGCATACGATTCTCATTGCATGTTAATTAAAATTTCCACTTTTTTCTTTTGTTCTTTAGCTCATAATGTTCTATAAAATACATAAGGTGAATGTGTAAAAAATCTGATTTAATAGTTGCATAATGGATGTAACAAATAACTTATTACTGTGTACCACTAAACATTTATAAATATAAATAGATAAATAAAATCATCAGAGCTGGGCGTGGTGGTACGCACTGCAATCCCAGCATTCAGGAAGCTGAGGCAGGAAGACCAGTGTGAGTTTGAGGCCTTCCTGGTTTACAGAGTGAGTTCCAGCCTGGGGTACACAGTGATATCCTGTCTCAAAACAACAACAACAACAAAACCATCAAAGGATATAAACAGTCAATTCTCAGAAGAGAAAATGTGAATAGTCAAAAATTTTAAAAGGCACACACATGAAGGAGTACAAGTAAAAATTCAGAGATCTGAATCTGATTGGATATGTTAGTGTGCTGCTGTGCTATAGTTTTGCAAAATGTTACCATGGGGAAAAGTGGGCATACTGCATAAGAGCTGTCTCTATATTATTTATTATAACTATATGCAAATCTATATCTCCATTAAAAATTACAGTTGAATATGTGAAAAGATGTTTATCTTTGCTGGTAATCGGGGACATTCAATGTTAATGAAATATTATTTGACACTCAATAAATTGGTAAAACTTAGGAATTGTGACTATAACCAGTGTTGACAGGATGTGAATATTCAGAGAAAAGGGAATTGTAGTATTTTGTTTGTGGGAGTATAAATTAGAGGAAACTTTTGCAATAGCTCTTGAAATTGTAAGTATGCATACTCAAAAAATTCGCTTATAAGTATATATCCTGGATATATTAGTTTATAGTGCCCATGGGGTATGTACAAGAATGTTGTTGCAGTTGGTAATGATAGAAAATTGAAAACATGTCAAATATCCATAAATAGAACAAATAAGTAGTTGAATTTGACTTGTTTGCAGATAAGTAGATTATAGTATACAGTGGAATACTATATAACAATCAAAATGAACAACCTGTATCTTTAGGCATCAACATGAATGGAATTAGAAAGCATAATATTAATTGAGAAAAATGAAACTGTGAAGTACTACATTTGCATGAAACCACTAAGTGTAAGTTAAAACACAAAATAATATTTTATATTGTTTGTGTAATCATATGTAACAAGATATTAAAATAAGATTCTGTTTCAGCATAAACTGGAACCCCAAGTCAAAAGGCAAAAGTGCTCCTATATTTTAAGGAGATGTGCTGTATGAGCCCAGTAGGACTTACAAAGGAGTCACCTGAGGCCCAAATATGTGCTCCTTAATTGAGTGCAACTTCAATCTTTCAAAGAGGATGGAGATGTCAAGAGATATTGTTGAGATTAAAGAAAAGCCTGCTTCAGAAGTGTCTGTGTGGGTCTTTCCAGCCTCCATTATTTTGGACAAGATGAACTGGGCACTTTTATCTCAAGTCAGATAACAAAAGCTTTCTTGGGACCAGTCAAAGATTGACTGGGTCCATGGCTGGTTGTAGAACACAGTGGATTGGTGAGGAGTGGAGCCTGAGCAATCTGAGGTTAAAAGGATCGGGGTGAGGATCAGTGTTCCAAGAGTACTATAAGGAAAGAGGCTGTGCTGGTAATAGTTTCCAGCCACAGAGTCAAGGATGCACCAGGGTTCCTATGGACAAAATGGGCCACAAAGAAAAGTCTACTATTTGTTCATTCAACAGTATTTATTAAGTTCCTATTATATACCAAGCCTGCAGCCATAGCCCTGTGGCATCCGATCCCGTCAGATCTTGGAAGCTAAGCAGGGTCAGGTCTGGTTAGTACTTGGATGGAAGACCACCTGGGAACACCTGATACTGTAGGCTTGGGAGAAGAACCTAGCAAGCCGCTCCCAAAAACCAATCCACTGTTGAAAACCTTATGAATAGCGGAGAAGCACTGACAATAGTGTTTTGCCTGCTATATTCAGGGTTGCTATGAGTTGGATACCGACTTGATGGCACCTAACAACATTATATACCAAGAGCTGTTGATTTCAATCTGTGAACAATGAGGCAATGACTCTGTATCCATGGAGTTTACACTCTAGTTGAAAGAGACACATAAGAAATAATAAGCAGGAAAAAAATAAGGAAAGAAAGAAAGAAAGAAAGAAGAATAAAGAATTGAAGATATAGGAATAATAGAGGAGGGTTAGGAACACTGGAAGTTCTAGGGTGAGATGGGCGGATACAGTGCAGTTTTACATGCGGCCATAAGAGACCATGAGGCCTGAGAAGATAAGATTTGGGGAAACTTGAAGAAGGTAAAACAATCAGCCTTCCTTTATTTGAGCCAACCATATTCTAGAAAAGAGAACACCCAGTAAGAAAGCCCTAGGAAAGAGCATGCATGAGACATTTGGGGTGCAGAAAGAGGCCAAGGTGCTGGAGTAGAGGAGTCATTTGGTGAATGACAGGTGATGGACTCTGAGGTCGAAGAAGTGGGGAGATTAGGTAGGACTTCTAGGCCCTGTGAGTTCTTTGACTTTTATTCTGAGTGCAAACAGAAACTCCACCAGGCTTTGAGCAGATGAGCTGATGGGATCTGCTTATGTTTTAAGCTGCTGTGTTAAGAATAGAATGTTAGTGACCAAGGATGGAAAAGGAAGACTAGAGCAGAAGCTGTTGCAGCAATCCAGAGAGGAAATGATGGAAGTTTGGACTGGGCAGTGGAAATGGAGATGGTACAAAGCCATGGGATTTGGGGATGGTTTTGAAGGTAAAACCAACACTATTTCCTGTTGGATTGGAACAATGTGAGAGGAAAAAGGAAATCAAGGATATCCCCACATTTAGGACTGAAGCACCAGAAAGAATAAAGTGATTCAGCAAGGCAGGAAAGAGGGCAGGAGGCCTGGAAGCAAAGTCAAGTTTTTGCCTATGGCTGAGTTCTTTTTTTTTTTTTTTTTTTTTTTTTTGCTGTACTAAGGGTTGAACCCAGGGCGTTGTGTTTGCATGCTTTGCAAGTGCTGGACCACTGAGCTCATTTTTCTTTCTTTCTTTCTTTCTTTTTTCTCTTTTTTACTTTTTGAGACAGGGTCTTGCTAAATTGCACAGACTGCCTCTGGTCTCAAACTTGGAATCCTTCTATCTCTGCCTCCTGAGTTACTGGGATTACAGGTGTGCACCACTGCACCCAGCCTGAGTTCATTTTGAGATGTTTGTCAGACAGCCAAGTGGGGATGTTCAGTGCCAGATGGATGTATTAATCTGGAGCTCAGGAGGGAGGTTTGGACAGGGACATAAATGTAGGAGTCATTGGCAATGGTATTTTAAGCCTGTGAGACTCGGATGAAATCATCAGAGAAATCAGAATTTCACGGAATAAACACCAGAGTCTCAAACATTAAGAGATCAGGAAAGTGGGGAAGAATTAGGAAACGAGATCAATCATCAAGAATGATTAATGGAGTAGAGGGAAAACTGAGGGAGGGGGCCTGTAGGCCAAGACAGGAGAATGTCCCCTGGAGGAGGGTGTAATCAGTTGTGTCACATGCTGCACATAGGTCCAATAAGATGAGGCTGAGAATTGACCACAAGTGGTCGCCTCAATACCCACTTGAAAAAAGACCAAAACCTCAATAAGATATAAATAGGGGGAAAAACTCCTTAAGATGGTAAAATATCACTCTCTATCAAAATATCTAAGTCCATCATTAGATGATTATTTTCTGAAGATCATATGATTATTTATCTGCAAAACTCTAGATAATCAATTCTTTTTAAACAACCAGAGAATGCAGTTGTTAGGCACAAAATTGATATATACAAATCAATAGCTTTTATATATCTGAGACTTCATTAGAACATATAATGACAGAAAGGAACTCATTACAATAACAGTAAAAAAGACAGTACCTGGGAAGAAGTCACATGCAAAAAGGTGCAAACTTTAAAGGAAAAAAACTTTAAATGCTGTTGAAGGGCATAACTAAAACCTTAACAAACGAGAAACAGGGCATATCCCAGGATAGGAAAGCTCAGCTTTACATAGATAATCATCACTTTCCACTAATTAATTTAGACATACAATGCAATCCTAATAAAAATACCAATGTTGTTGTTAGGTGATGTCAAGTCAGGTCCGACTCAGCAATCGTCACAGGGTTTTCAATGGCTGATTATTTTAGATTGCTTTGGGAGTGGATTGCCATGTCCTTCTCCAGAAAAATACTAATAGTTTCTAGAAATATTTAAGTTAGACCAACTGATTCAAATGTTGAGTGGAAAATACATAAAACTGACAATAAAACAAGAAGGCATGATATCACAGGGGAAAAATTCTAGACATAGAGAAAAGATAAATGTGAATTGGGAAAAAATTCAATTGATTCATGCTAATATATAAAAGCTCCTATAAATAATTAAGAATATCAACAAATCAATAGAAAAATGGACAAAGAAAATTGAGTAGATAGAAGGAAGTAGATAGAAGAAAATATAAATCTTTTTTAACCATATGAAAGGATACTCAATCTCATCCCTAGTTTTAAAAAATGTAATATACAATATCATATAATTTTTCACCTACCATATGGGCAAAGATCAAAAACTTTGGCAACATGTTGTTAGATGGTATCTAGAAAAATAGGCATGCTCATACATTCCTCACACAAGTATAATTTGTAACTATTTCTTTGAAGAGTAATTTGAGAATGCCTAATTATAAAGATCTGCTATTGAAAACCCTATGAACAGCAGAGAAGCACTGACAATAGTGTTTCCCCTGTTGTACAGAGGGTCGCTATGAGTTGGATACCGACTCGACGGCACCTAACAACAACAACAATTATAAAGAGTCTCTAATGCTCTTTGAAGGCCTGCAGCTGTAACCCTGTGGCGTCCCATCCCATAAGCTAAGCAGGGTCTGGCCTGGTTAGTACTTGGATGGGAGACCGCCTGGGAACACCAGGTGCTGGAGGCTTGGGAAATGGACCCAGCAACCCACTCCCAAAAATCAATCCACCATTGAAAACCCTATGAACAGCAGAGAAGCGCTGACAATAGTGTTTCACCTGTTGTACACAGGGTCACTATGAGTCGGATACCGACTCGATGGCACCTAACAACAACAACAACAATGCTCTTTGGGGCTTGGATTTGGCTCATTTGATAGTGCGCTGTTTTGCAATCTCTGAAGTCCCAGGTTTGATTCCCAACACTGCAAAAATGGGAGAAGGATGTGGCAATCCACTCCTGAAGCAATCCCCCCCGCAAAAAAATTCAGCCATTGAAAACCCTATAAGGGTCGCTATGAGTTGGACACAACTCGACGGTACGTCACAACAACAACAACAACAATGTTTTTTGATTTAGTAATTCCACTACCAGGTCTTATCCTACACATGTATCAGCACTGGATATTTCGTAGTCATCACAGTATTGTTTTAAATAGTGAGATTAAAAACTGCCTAAGTATCTATAGAAAAGAGACTGGTTAAATAATACATATTGCAGCATGCAAAGGAGCCTTATACAGCTGGCTGAAACAATATGGTGGTGCTATACACCGATACGCCTGCAGCTGTACCACTGTGGCATCCAACCCCATCAGATCTAGGAAGCTAAGCAGTGTCAGACCTGGTTAATACTTGGATAGGAGACCACCTGGGAACACCAGGTGCTGTAGGCTTGGGAGAAGGAGCTGGCAACCCACTCCTAAAAAACAGTCAGCCATTGAAAACCCTATGAATAGCAGAGAAGTAGTAACAATACTGTTTCACCTGTTGTACATAGGGTCGCTATAAATTGGACAGCAAATCAATGGCACCTAATAACAACAATACACTGATACAGAAAGTTCTCTAAGATATGATAAGTGAAAAAAAAAAAAAAAAAGCAAAGCAAACCAGCATATAGAATATGCTAGTGTTTGTAAGGGGCTGGGATTTCGTTCAGTTGGTAGAATGCCAATCTGCAGTCTCTGAGGTCCCGGGTTTGATTCCCAGCACTGCAAAAATGGGAGAAGAATGTGGCAGTCCACTCCTGAGGCAATCCCAAAACAATCAGCCATTGAAAACCCTCTGGGGGTTGCTATGAGTTGGACATGTCTCAGTGGTACCTAACAACAACAACAATGTCTGTAAAAGTGCACTTGTGTTGCATGGTCTTGGAATAAGGCAAACAAGTGGTTATTACCTTTTACAAGAAAACCTGGGTATAGTGGGCAACTGGAACAAGGACATTTACTTTCACCGTGTGCATCTTTCAAATTTTATGTCATGGGCTGGATTTACTCACATCAAAATAAAAAGGATTTTTAAAAAGTCAAAATAGATGTGTGAGAGCACAAACAGAAACAAATAAAATTAAGACTGTAGAGGTGTCATCAAGATTCTCTGTGGTGAGTTCTGAAATGAACAAAGGCGGCACTGGAGTTAAGTGGATTGTTTGGGATCCTGTTGCAAATTCCCTTAAAATCCACCAGATGGCATAAGAAAATGCAGTGTGAATAGATTTGGAGGGGTTGGTACAGATAAAAAATCAGGATTGGTGAGAACAAATGTTTTCTTCAGATTGAATCCGGGTACATGCATTTAAATCCCAATCTAGCCATGGACCTCAAGGGCATGATTTCGTTACATGTCAGCTGGGTGATACTGGGGAATGACCAAACAGTGTTGACGATTACAAGCACACACTTACCTAGATACCATGGCCTCTGCATGCATGGCTTATTGAATGTTCACCTCTTTGCCATAAAATTCTCTTTCCTTTTTACCCCCTTAATCCACACTTAATGCCTTATGAAAAGAGGTATTTGTTTCTTAGTAAGCCACGTTTCTTTAATTAAAGGAGGAGAGTTGGGAGCAATCCACTGGAAACGGAGAAAATTCTGGTTTCACAATATGCACTATTTATGAGGGTGCTTCACTGTTGAAACCCATTAGAGGCCAGCCCCGTTGCCTCATGCCCTCCCAGGAGACAATTACTGTCCTGCATAACAATTTGAAGCAAATATCGGATGTGGTTGAAAGAGCAGTTGTGGCCCTCTCTCCAGCAACCGTTTTTGCTTAGATTTCTTAATTGTTTCCACCACATCCTTTACTCGGCTTGTGGCCTTCTGGGTTCTGCAGGATCCTGAGCTTCATAAAAGCCTCCCATCCTTTCTGGAATTCACATACGCAAGCAAGTACTTCCTGGACCCTGGAGCAGCAGCACCTCAGAGAAGTGCTTCTAGCCAAATTCGCCCAGTGCACAGGCACATGGGAGTCTTTGCCATACCCCGACCCCTCCCTCTTGACCACCAGGAAGAAAGCCCGCCTGCTCCAAGCCGCCCCCTCACCTCATCGAGCTCAGTTTTCCCTCCTGCCATTCCGGGAGTTCAGATCTGGTTTGCTTTTAATCTCTGCAAAGACGGCCTTTGCCACTGGCTTTCTTCTCTCATATTCTTCCTGCTTCACTTCAGGTATTCCTTTCCAGAAGATTTTTCATGGTAAAATAGGACTTAAAAAACAAAACAAAAACAAACAAACAAAAAAACAGAGAGAATTAGCTAGGCATGCCTGTAATTACAACACCTAGGAAGAAGCCAAGAGGGTCTCAAGTTCAAGGCCAGCCTGAGGTACATAGTGATACCTTGTCTCAAAAAATAAAGGGCTGGGAAGGTAGCTTAGTTGAGTGTTTGCTTAGCATGCACAAGGTCTTAGGCTTGATACCCATCAGAATTGCAAAAATAAAATAGAAGAGGATAAAATAAAATAAGTAAAATAAAATAAAAGACTAAGGCAGGAAGACTTTTTCACGGAACAACTCAGTTTCAGCATTGACATACTTGAACTAGAGGATGTTTGGCAGGATGGTCAGATGGTTAAGTTTACCACACTGGAGAAAGCATCACTTTTTTCACTAAAAAGAGAGACTGCCTCTCTATTGGTACTGCCCATGACCAGTGGGCAAGATATTGGGATGAAAGATGTTACAGGCTACTGAATGGTGGGGGGAGCCCAGGAATGAAAGTGGTCTCATCTCAGCATTGTGACCTTGGTTTAGGAATATACGTTCCAGCTTGGGCCTTAGTGTCTTCCTCTCTACACTGATGAGGGCAGTATCAGGCAAGTCCACCTCAAAGTGTTGTGAAAATGGATAAGATTAACTAAACTATTTAAAAGAATTTTGAGATGAGTGAAATATTTTGCATCTATGGGGTACTAAGCTACAATAAGCCAGGGCTTATGTGTTGGGAGGTATATTGATAAAATGCTAGGGCCATGATGGAATCTCGGAAACACTTTGATGATGGCCTTGGTTGGATATGAGACCAAGGAAACCTGTATAGCTTGGTACAGTGCCCGTGTGTTGGGCAATCAGAAATCACCACTAATCTCCCTGACCTAGGGAGAATGCAAGAAAAGCTCCTTCTGCCCTTTGTAAAGAGCTGGCTACCTTTTAAAACATCTTGCAACATTTTGACAGAAGCATTGAATCAATTTTCCTTGCCAATGAATGGCAAACCAAAGTCAAATATTTATATTTCCCTGCTTGTGTCTTAACAATTCTGAGCATCTGCCAAATCTGATACCCCTGTTCTTTGCTGTTTGAATGGGTCTTGATATCTATTGACCTCTACAAGAACAAATACTTCCATTTGGATGTTTCTACTCAAAGTCTTTGAGATTTACAATGACATAAGACTGCTTGGTTCATGGTTGAAATGAGCACTTTCTGAAAGTAAAATGTGGTTATTCATTCTCACATACATGTGCATCTCCTAACTAGAGTAAATGTCTTTGAATGACAGCTGGTAGTTATAAGGCACAGGATTTGGTTGGCTGGAGAAGATTTCTGCTAAAAGAGAGAAAGAGCAGATGGTGTGTTTGGAAAGGTAGGTTTGGTACAAGCCTTGAGGACTTAAATACTTAAGAGTTATTGTCTGGGCCAGTGGCTCACATCTGTAATCCCAGGGATTTGGGAGGCTGAGACAGGAGGATTGCAAGTTTGAGGCCAGAAGCAGCCTGTATAATTTACTACGACCCTTTCAATATAAAAATTTTTAAAGGGGCCTGGGGTGCAGTTCAGTGGTAAGATGCTTGAAAAGTATGCATGAGGCACTGGGTTCAGCCCCCCAGTACCACAAAAAAAAAAAAAAAAAAAAAAAAAAAAAAAAAAAAAAAAAAAAAAAAAAAAAAAAAAAAAAAAAAAAAAAAAAAAGGAGAGAGAGAGAGAAAAGAAAGAAAGAAAAGAGTTATTCTTCCCTTAGATTATATCCTTATCTTCTGACAGCATAGGATAGTTGAAGGAACACAGACTTTGAAGTCCTAGGGGTCAAATTTCAGCTTAGCTGCTTATTACCTGAGTAAGTCCTTTAACCTTGCTCGACCTCAATCTATAAAATACAAACGTTAATCAAGAGACTTGGAGGTGGGCCTCCAGGAGCTAACTTTTAGAGTGTTGGTCCTCCCTCGCCTCATCTCTGTGTATCTCATACTTCAAATTCTCTCTTGGATTGAGTGCTCAAATATCAACTCTTAAGAGTTTAATGTGTACCTGGAACCTACAACTTTGGAAGAAGGAGCCATAGAAATAAGCATATTTTGATGCTATTCAACATCTCAGTAACAACTATTTTGATATTTCAACCTGAGGTTTTGATTCTTTCTCTCTGGTTTGTATTTGGTTCCCACCAGCTCTTTTCCCTAGATTTCTCCAGTTTGATCAGTAGCCTCCAACACAACAATCTAGGGTTTCCAGGAAAGGATCGATGCAGGTAGTGAGGAAATGGGGCCAAGGGTTCCTGGCTCCTCAAGGGGACAGGCTGGGTCAGCTGCTTGGAGGAAGTTAGTTGGAAAACGTGAATGTTTGTGCAGTTTGGAAAACTCCCATTTCTTGCCTCATCTTTTGGAGAAATGTTTGCTTTCCTCAGAGAGCCATTGGGAGGGAGTTTTGGCCGTGTCAGGTGTCTGTGGGAGACCCTTCTCTTCGGGGGCAAGTGCACAGAGTGGAGACCAAAGGGGAGCATAGCTCAAGGTCATCAAATTTACTGTCTTTGGCTCTGGAAAATCAATTCCAAAAGGCATGTGTAGCCACCGTTCTCATGCATGTCTTAAAAATCAAACAGTGGACACATGGCCAGAAATAGCCAACAAATGCCAAATCCAGTAAAGTCCCTCATCTCTCAGCAAAGGTTAGTTGCTGTAGAGAGAAGCCAACTGCCCTCAAGCCATTCTTTTGGCTATAGGTGTGTGGTTAAATCAGAAAGGAAAGGGGGACAGAAACAAGATGAAACAAAATGATGAATGGAAATCATTTTCTTTTGAGGAACTCTCAAAGGAAGCAATGGTTCCCTGAGCTACCTCCCTCCCTCAACCAGTTTTGACTTGCCGAACACAATGACTGGCATTTCCGTTCTCAGGTAGGAATACACCAAGTAAGAAGCTTGCTCATGCACTTGTGTTTTTATGGACTTATGTGATATGTCCAATGAATTGAGTTAATTCATTCTTTAATTTAACTGGCAAGATTTCATGGTTCACATTGAGAGCATGAATAACCATTTTGTTGTTTTTTTTTTAATGACTCTAGTTTAATGCATCCTGATGTCAGTGTATTTTGCCCAGGGTAAAACTCGCTATATGAATTATTCACTGCTTGATGGAATGAATGGGGCCATGTTTGCCCACAGAATGTTAGCTGTGGTTATCTGACACGATGGGGCACAGCAGATGCATACAAAGGACAATGGGCAATTTAGAATGTGGTTCAGGGTGCAGCTATTGCAGTTAAGATCTTTATAGAAAGCATTGCACCTTTTTTGTCTTGTGCCATGCAGCATGCTCGCCTCAGTGAGCCAAGAAGCTCTTGGCCTTTAAAAAAGAGAAGGAAAAAGAATAAGATCTAAGAGTGGCTTGGCAGTGGGCATTTTACTCTTTAGTTAAACCTTGCTTAGTGGAGGGCTGCAGGCAGTAGGGGATGGAAATGCATTTATTAAGAAGAATTTGAAGCAAACAAGTTAGTAATATTCATTATGGAAAATTAAAGAAATCAGTAAATTTCCTATTTTAATGATGTGAAATGAAATATTTTTGATGAGGGAGAAACAATGACTAATAACAAGAAATTTTAACTTTGATTTAGAATCAAAGCGATCCAGGCCCCTTTGGTTTAAGAACATTTGGGGTGAGTTATCATCTCCCTGGCCAGCATGCCCAGCCTCCCCACTGAAACTCCTCTGGTTTAATAAGAATGATTTATAATCTGGAGAAACAGTTAATGCAACTTAGTGGGAGCTGATAAATGAACCATTGAGTTCACTTATACAAATGAGTGGGGTATTAATCTTGACTTTGAATTTCCCCATTGGGTTCTCTTTATAACCATTTGTGATACTGCGAGTGACAGGAAGAAATGATTGGCAAGTTTTCCTCATGGTCAAGACCTTTCTAAATGTCTTTAAACTTCAAAAACAAGGCAAATAAGCCTTGAGAATTGAAATATGGACTATACTGCTTCCATCTTTTCAATGTTTACAGCTACTTGTGGGTCAGCTTAAATTAGCATATGTATTTTAAAGCCACCCTGAGACCCAGTGGAGACCTCAGTTCAGCTTAGAGTCTGTGTGCAGCTAAACTGGGCAATTCCAGCACTGTCTTGCTGGAAGAGATTATCTACCCCCGTTTCAAACAGCTCCAGCCAGGAGGTATGGTCCCAACATGGCTGCAGGTCTCAGCCCTACTGTGAGTAGAGAGTTAATTCTCATAGAAGAAAAATCAAGGTCTGGGAAGACAACTGTGGTAGGCTGAATAATGACCTCCCCAAAATATCCATGTCTTAATTCCAGAACCTTTGAATGTTAGCTTGTATGGCCATAGGAACTTGCAGATGTGATTAAATGAAGGATCCTAAGATAAGAGTTTATGTCTCATTATACAGATGAGGGGCCATGAATGTGATTTATCATCAAGGTCTACATACAGAGGAGGTGAGAAGGTCAAAGGAGGAAACGGGAGATGCAACACCAGCAACAAGAAGTTGAAATGATCAGAGGAAGGGGCCAGTAGCCAAGGAATGCAGAAAGCCCCCAGAAGCTGGAAAAGGAAGGGGGATGGAATCTTAGTGCCCACAGAAGGAAACGCAAACAGCCTTGCTGATACACTAACTTTAGCCCCGTGAGACTGATTTTGGACTTGTGGTCTTGGGACTGAAGCAGAATAAATTTGTGTTGTTTTAAGCTATTAAGTTTATGGTAATTTGTTAGTAACAACAATAGAAAACCAATTTAATGCCAAATAGTGCTTACTGCATTAGTATTATCTCTCAAAAGGATTCCACCCCCACCTAGCTTCTCACCCCCATCAGTTTTAAAGCCCAATTTCATTGTGTCATCCTAGAAAGCCTCTTGAGTTCACTGTAAGAGAACTGTTGAGATATAGGCCAGCATGTTACTTCCTCTGAATCAGAAGACTGTGTTTGTGGAAATACTGTACTCAACAGGGAGCTCTATGTTTCAAAGGGAAATGAAGGCTTCCACTTTACACATGGTAAGCCCCAAGTAACTGTTGATGCAAGAATAAATAAATGAACAGAGGAACACAGGGGGAAAAAAAGCCATTGAAAATCAACCAGAAGCTCCAGGCTTTCTGCTCAAGATTAAATGAGTTTCAATGTTAAAACTCATTGTACAACATAATAAATGGAAAAATGAACCTCTGGATTTGAAATTAGCCTTTGATTTCATTTGAGTGTAATAAAAATGCTAAAGGGGAAGATCTTGAATCTTTTTATTTAATATATATGTGTGCAGAAAATGTTTTCTTTTTCCTTATTTCCCTCTGCGCTGGTGTCCACTCTGAGAAATATGAGAGCCTATGTCACTACAAAAACTCACTTCATAAAGGAAAGCATGTCAAGTTCATTACTATTGATCCTGCTGCTCCCATAGGACAGCCTGAGACCCAGGGTTAGGTGTCTTATTCTCAGCTACTTTTGCCACGTGTTAATGTGGGGAAGAAGAGTTAGATAATTATTAAAAACTCTAAAGTCTCCTGAAATTTTATTGACAAATTCAAGGTCTTCTATGGTTTTCCTTTTCCTTCAGTAATATCTTTAGCATTTGACACAGCTGATTCACATCCTGAAGTCCTCTGCTCTCTTGTCACTATCATTTGCCTTTGCCTAAGTTCCTTCCCAGCCTGCAGCCATAGCCCTGTGGCATCCAATCCCGTCAGATCTCAGAAGCTAAGCAGGGTCAGGCCTGGTTAGTACTTGGATGGGAGACCGCCTTGGAACACCACATGCTGTAGGCTTGGAAGACGGACCTGGCAAAAATCAATCTGCCATTGCAAACCCTATGAACAGCAGGGAAGCACTGACAATAGTGTTTCACTTGTTGTATATAAGGTCACTATGAGTCAGATACCAACTCAATGGCACCAAACAACAACAACAAAAGTCAAGATATAGAGAAAGTCTGATAGGTTTTCAGAGAATTTCTCTTCCTAATCCTCTGACTCTGAAATGTTTGCTTTTGTTAGATGAATAGTTTGATTATCTATTTAAGCTTGGAGATGACACTCTCACTGCTAGGGGCATGTCAAACTGACTTCCAGAGAGATTTGGCCTGATTACCCCAGCTTTTGCATTACTTTATGATAGATGCCACTTTGGGGTCAGAGCTGAATTGTTTGGGACAACAGCATAGATTTGAGGAATGGATTACAATGGGAAGAGGAGATCCAGTACCTGGTGTCCGAAAGAAGGCCATGGGAAAGAATAGAAAAGTTCGAAAAGGATTTAATGGAGGTTGTTTTCCATGGGGTATGCAGATAAAACCCTGTCCCTTGCCTTCTCACAAAATCTTTAATAAAATCTACATTGCTTGGTAATGCTTTGTAGGATGGTTTACTGTTTGGGGCTAAGACTATGGTGATTTTAAACCTTAAGATTTATGCAAGATGGTAACAGAGGTAGCCCACAGGAGGGCAGTAACAAACGCTTTGTATCTATGTTGAGAAAATGTGTATTATATTAATATGTCTGTCTTGTCCTACTTTAAAGATGCTGCTCCTCCTTACTTCTAGGTGATTTATAAAGGAAGTATTCACTAACTTAAAGAGGAATGTGCTGTAACTCTAATTTGCCTTTTACAGGCAAAGGGAAGAGAGTTTCTTAAGCACCTGCTAGGAAACCTCTTTGCAGATTTCCCATTTAATCTCATTTAATCTTTATAATCTTCAGAAGCTTGTGAAGTAGATACAATTAGCATTATTCTGATGATGATTTCCTTCATTTCTAGATGAAAAAACAGGCTCAGTGAACATAAATAATTTGCCCAGGTAAATATAGAAGGAGAGAGAAAGAGAGAGAGATTGATTTAAACTGATTTCTCTTAGGGAAATTACTCATTAAGAGTATCTCATCTAGTATTCTGTAAAGACAAGCTCCTAGATGTTCTCACTTACCTTATATTAGTCATTTTCCTAGTACATGTCAATTGTGTGTCCGTGATTGACAAGGACTGGGCCAGCTTTGCTTATTAGAGACAATGTTTCTCACCATCCAGAAAGCCTTGCTGGATTTTATGCCCAGCATGTTATGAAGTAATTTAAGACTGCTAAATAGATTTGTTAGTTTGAAGAACCACTGACAAAACCCTGTATAAATTGTGCACCATAGATAAGTTAATAGCCTAGCTTTTCTTGATTAGCACAAAGGTAGAATCTTTTCCCCGTTCCTTATTATTTCATTTTCATCAGTAGAAAGGTGGAGATGAAACATTTTGCCATTTCCTTGACAATCAGCTGTCTTCAAATTTACTGCACAATAGCCTACCTCAAAAGTTAGAGCTTGCAATAGTTCTGTGTATTGAAAATATGTATCACTAGGAGGCAAATTATTGAGCTCTGCCAACAATGCCCTCTTGAAATAGGAACATGAAAAACTGGGTTTTTATTTGAACTCTCAACAATGTAGTATTTGTTAAAAAGTTGTTGCTTTCTTGTTAGGTGTCATCCAGTTGGATCAAACTCATAGTGACCCTAAGTACAACAGAACTAAATACTCAGCTCATTGTTGCAGCCACTGTTTCTTCTCATTTTGAGTCATGCCACATCAGCAAAAGGAGGTCCCCAGGGTTTTACTCCATTTCCATTATTAAGGTCAACTCTACTTTGAGGAGGCAACTCTTCTCCAGTCATTTCTTGAATGACTTCTAGTCTGGCACTATATTTCTGGCACTATATTTGACAATGCTTCTCTGCTATTCACAGGGTTTTCTGTGGTAAGTTGTTTTGGGAATGGGAAGCTGGGCCCTTCTCCCTAGTCTGTCTTAGTCTGGAAGCTAAGCTGAAGCCTTTCCATCATGGGTTGCCCTACTGGTATGTGAAGTACCAGTGGCATAGCTTTCAGCATCATAGCAACCTGCAAGCCTCCATATCACAACAAGCTGACAGACACATGAGAGATTAAAAAGTTACAAGTGTGTAAAATAAATCAACTTCTAGTTACAATAAAAAAATCACTGTTCATTGGTGATCATTCAAGAATGGTAATGTAAACCAAGGTTATCATGAGACCAAATTCCCTTAAGTGTATATTAGTGATGTCTAGTCCAGTAAACTCCCACATGGCTGTCAGCTTTTCATGCTGTGGAGACTTGCATATTGCTATGATGCTGAAAACCAAGCCACCAGTATTTCACATACCAGCAGCGCCACCCATGATGAACAAGTTTTAACTGAGCTTTCAGACTAAGACAGACTAGGGAGAAGGACCTGGCAGCCCACTCCCAAAATAATTAGCCATCAAAAATTCTATGAATAGCAAAGAGGCACTGTCAAATATAGTGTCAGAAAATGAATCCCCCAGGCTGGAAGGCATGCAAAAGATGAGTGGACAAGAGTTGCTTCCTCAAAATAGAGTCAAACTCAATGATGGGAATGGAGTAGAACTTCTCCCTTTGCTGATGTGGCATGACTCAAAATGAAAAGAATCAGAGTGGCTACAACAATAGGCTCAAGCATAAAAACACCATATGCATGGCACAGTGCTGGGTAGTATTTCATTCTGTTATATCTAAGGTTGCTATGAGTCAGACATGGTTTGATGGCACCTAACAATAGCAACCAGTCCAGTAAAAATGCCATTTTCAGAAGCAAATTACTCCCAAAGCAGTGGGATTTGTGGTTAGTTTTTTTGGAAATTATTCTTAAGAGTCTTCAAAAAGTCAAATTTTGTCTTCAGTTATCAGTTTGTGTATTGATTCAAGTCATATTTAGTTTTCTTTTGAATGTATAGTATGTCAGAAGAAGTCTGAATGCCTGTTGATGAGGTTGACTAGAAAGAAAATTATATCGCAAGACAAACTGGTAAAGAAAAGCAAGTCAAATCATTATGCAGTCAGCAGATTTATCTTGTCTAAGTGACAAAATAATCAGAAAAGCTGGACTTTATAAAAAAGAATGTGGCATCAGGATTAGAGGAAGACTCATTAACATCTTGTATCATGCAGATGACACAACTCTGCTTGCTGAAAGTGAAGAGGATTTGAAACATTTACTAATGAAGAGCAAATGACATAGCCTTCAGTATGGATTGCACATCAACATCAAGAAAACAAAAATCCTTACAACTGGGACAGAACGCAGCTTAATGACAAATGGAGAAAAGACTGAGGTTGTCCACGATTTTGCTTTATTTGGTTCTACAATCAATACCCATGGAAGCAGCAGTCAAGAAATCAAAAGACGCATTGCAATGGGAAAAGCTGTGGCAAAAGATCTCTTTTAAGTGTAGAAAAGATGTCACATTGAAGATGAAAGTGTGCCTGATTCATGCCATGGTATTTTCAGTCGCATCATATGGTTGTGGAAGCTGGACATTGAACAAGGGAGACAGGTAAAGAATTGATGCATTTGAGTTATGGTGCTGGAGATGAATATTGAATATACCATGGACTACCAAAAGAACCAACGGATCTGTCCTAGAAGAAGTGCAACCAGTGTACTCCTTGGAAGCAAGAATGGCCAGACTGCATCTTATGTATTTCAGACATGTAGTCAGGAGAGATCAATCCCTGGAGAAGAACATCATGTTTTGAGACTGGGATGTCAATGAAAAAAGGGAAACCCTGAACTAGATGGATTGACACAGTGTCTGTAGCAATGGGCTTAAACATAAATACAACCATGTGCCTGGCACTGAATCAGGGAGTGTTTCTTCCTGTTGTACATAGGGTCGTTATGAGTTGGACCCTACTTGATGGCACCTAACAACAACACAAGTGAGGGTCATTGTTCTACTGATTTTGGCTGGCTCATTCTTGCTTGATTACATTTTAAAAGTGCTTTTCTGGTCATAGAAATGAGTGTAGACCCATCTCTACAAGTGCGACAACTTCTTTTTGCTCACCTGGTTTTTAAATTTTATTTAAGTACATTTACAGGCACCTATTATATGTCCTTCTTGGGTAAAATTTGAGCTGCCATATTGTTTTAGGACTATATAATCAGAGAGATTTTTCTTACAAGTATCACAGAGAGACCTTTTCTTTTTTTCAGCTACATCCACACATAGACTTTGGAATCAGTCACTTTCACAGGTTTAATGGAGATTCTTGTTAGACATCTTGTTAGATCTCTATATTCCAAGAGTCAGCTTGAGCTCCTCCTACCACAGGCCCCTCAGGTGTTGTGCATGCTCCTTGGAGCCCCCATTTCTGTCCGTCCTTTTGGCTCCAAGTTCCTTTTTGTGAGTTTCTGTATTCCACTCAAATCTTACCTTTTATGGCATTTCTCTTCTCTTGGTTTTGAGTGGGATTTTTCAAAAATCTATTTACTCAAGGTATATGTTCATTAACTTTTAACTGTAATTACTAGATAAATAGTAATTGACTGACCAATATACTGAGAATAAAAGTAGTGTATTCCAATAAATTCCAGGCCAGATAAAGATTTTTGAATCCTTCATTTCTTTTGTCCTCAAATGAAATTTTGTCTTTCTTTTTACATTTTAAGAGCAGTTTCCGACTAGGAACTTCCATAATTCTGTAATGATTTCCTTGGCCAGACTGTTTTATACAGAGGTTAATTACGTAGTATCTTGTAAAGGCAATTAAAAAAATTTTAGTTGATAAATGAAACACAAATGGGATAATTATAAGACAAAATTAAAAATGTCTCAAAGTATATTTGATTTGTAGACCAGAGATGAGCAAAGCCAATGATACAACAATTCTGATAAATACTATACAATGGAAAAATACACCTAATGAAGTTTTGGGTAGCACTTTATCCACATTACAGAGCATATGGTTTTATATCTCACTGTATCTTATGCAGTCTGAAAGGAGTCATTTTGATCTAACTGGAAGCAACTGTGAAAATCAACTCAATTTAACATCAGTTATAAAAATAATATCTTAGAATGGACGGATTTTAAAAATGTGAAATTTTATATTCTTTTTAATCACTAAAATGTGTTATAATTTGTATAGATTAAATTATAACAGAAGATTTAGCAGGAAATTAAGTAATCTAGAGAATGTAAAGAAAACTCTTCTATCGTTAAAGATTTTTTTCTTTAGATTTATTTAGCTGAAATGCTGTATGCACAAAGGCCTAGTACTTTAACCCCAAGATTTACATCTTTTGCTATTTCACTTTAAAACTGAAATATTTGAAAATGCCTTTTATCTGCCTTTTTGCCATTTAGATTCATTCCCTGCAATTTGCCCTAGACATGGTGAACTTGACTGCCTGCGGAATAAATTAATGAATCTTTTATGTCAATGGGAGTTTATTAACAACATTTGTGACATTTTCAAATCAATCCTCTTATGTTCTCCAATTATGGCCTCATTGTGGTTAGGCACCATCCCACTGGGAGAAAACAAAGGGTGGGAGGGAACCAACATGCTTACAACTGATTTCAGAAAAGCAAATTAATAAAAGGAAGTGTATCTAAATTATGTTTTCTCTTGTTGTTTGTTATAGTAAATGCAGAATGCAAATGCCTGTTCTTTAAGTGTTTTGGCTGTCTTTCAAAAATGTGAGTTATTCTGCCAGAAGGCAAAAGATTTTTCCTTCAAACTCTATGCCCATAGTTAACTTATGTTAACTTAGATTTTTTTTTTTTTTACAGCCAAACTATAACTAAACAACTAAAGTTGTTTTATAACACGGGACATTTCTACACGTAAAAACAAATTGTACATAATCAACAAGTATTCTAACAATTAGCATTATATCATCACAATGATGAAAATGTCCAGTGATTCTGGATGAAGAGTATTTATAAAGTGCTATGTAGTTTAAATGGCCTGCATCTTTAGCCCTGTGGCATCCGATCCCATCAGATCTCTGAAGCTAAGCAGGGTTGGGCCTGGTTAGTACTTGGATGGGAGACTGCCTGGAACACCAGGTGCTGTAGGTTGGGAGACGGACCCGGCAATCCACTCCCAAAAATCAATCCACCATTGAAAACTCTATGAATAGCAGAGAAGCACTGACAATAGTGTTGTATATAGGGTTGCTATGAGTCAGATAAAGACTCGCAGGCACCTAACAACAACAACAATATATAGTTTAATGGGAGAAGGACTTGGCAGCCCACTTCCCAAACAATCAGCCATGATGGGAGAAGACAGAAGGGGGAGGAAGGACAAGGAGGAACGAGGAATGAGAGAGAAGGCAACCTCAAAGTAAACAGCCCAACTTTAATAGTTCAGGAAATAATTATAATAATACCAACAATACCAAAGGATGGTAATAATGCAAATGGGGTAGATTATTCATGTAATACTGCTGACAATGTAAAAAGGTAGATCACCACAGAAAAAAATTTGGACTTAAATCATAATTAGAATGCAAGGGTATATAGAAAAATATTCCCACAAAAAGACATGCAAGTAGAAGAGAGGCCATTGGTGGAGGGGTGGGAGAAGGGGAGGAGAGGCACAAGAGGGTAAGGGGGTGCAATGTACAATGAAATGCATATACAGAAATGTCACAATGAAATGCATGTCAGAATGAAACACATTAAGTTGTACATTAAAAATTTCCAATAAAAAAAAAGAAAACCCTTTCAATAACAGAGAAACACTGAGAGTGCTGGGCATAGCACAGTGTCGGGTAATGTTTTTTTCTGTTGTACGTAGGGTTGCTATGAGTTGGACCTGGCTTGAGAGCACCCAACAACAACAACAACAACAACAACAACAACAACAACAACATATACTTTAATGCCTGGGGAAGAGTTTCCTCCCCAAAGAAAAGTCAACCTTAATGATGGGAATGGAGTAAAAGCCCTTGGGACTCCTTTGGCTGATGTGGCATGACCAAAATGAGAAGAAACAGTGTCTGCAGCATTGATCAGAAACGTTAAAAGATCATGTGCACAGCACAGTGTTGGGTAGTATTTCGTTTGATTGTACATAGGGTCACTATGAGTCGGATCTTACTCAACAGCATTCAACAACAACATATAGTTCACATTCAATGTAAATAAAACTAAAATGGGTATAACTAGTATATGTATCTCAAAGATGAGTTCTAGTGTTGTTTTCTAGGTCACCTTGAACCAAATACTAACTTTTCTGGCTCTCCATCTCTGTTAACTGGTGAGGTTAGACTAAATGCTCCAAAGTGCTTTGACTTTAGAATGTATTACTGAAGCCATCAGAGACCTTCTGATCATTATGTTAAATATTTTTTAAAAACATACAGAGAATGCCAAGAACATATACACATTTGAAGTATTAAAATTGTAATACCCAGTATATACATATAAGAAAAGATGACTACAATTCACATTGGACTTCTACAATTACAAGAGGTGCTCAAAGTGTAACAAAATCCAACTTTGAAAAATAATACATAGATAACATGGCTTAAAATCTGTATACATTTTTTGGCAAACCCAGTATTTTCCCTCGTCAGCCATTCTTTCCTTCACTATGCTAGTTATTTCCAAAAGTTAAATCAGGACACGCTGATATATTGTGATTCTTTCACACAAATGCCACCAAATTTTCATTGCATAAGATTTATTTTTGCTTCAACTGAGGATACATATTTTGTTCTGAGATTATATTCAGTGGAACATTACCAGTAGTTTTTGCAACAAAGTTAAAGGAACAATTTGCCAAAGATAAGGGTTCGAAAGGAATCATTATGTCAAACTTTGTTGTTGTTGTTGTTGTTGTTAGGTGTCATCGAGTCGGTATCCGACTCATAGCGACCCTCATAGGGTTTTCAATGGCTGTTTCGGGATTGCCTTGGGAGTAGATTGCCAGGTCCTTCTCCCATTTTTGTGGTGCTGGGAATTGAACTTGGGACCTCAGAGACTGTAGCGCAGCGCTCTACCAACTGAGCTAAATCCCAGCCCCCGTGTCAAACTAGTAATAGCTAAATTTGTACTATCCAATATGGTAGCCATTAGCCACATTGGCTATTGAGCACTTAAAATGAATTGAGATGTGCTATAAATGAACAATGCACACCAATTTTGAAGGCTTAACAGAAAAATAAAATTGGTAAACTATTCATTAATTTTGTGTCAATTACATGTTGAAATGATAATCTTTGGGATGTTGTTGTTGTTAGGTGCCATTGAGTCATATCTGACTCATAGCAACCCTCCTAGGGTTTTCAATGGCTAATTGTTTTGGGATTGCCTTGGGATTGGATTGCCACATCCTTCTCCCATTTTTGTGGTGCTCGGAATTGAACCCAGGACCTCAGAAAATACAGAGTGGCATTCCATCAACTGAGCTAGATCCCAGCCCTAACCATTTGAGATACAGAAGATTAAGTACAACATATTGTTAAAATTAATTTCAACTGTTTCTTTTTACCTTTAAAAATGTGGCTACTGGAAAAATTCAAATTACATATATGGTTTCTCCTTGTGTTTCTTTTCAATAGCACAGATAGTATCATGTGTTTATTGAAATTTGAAAGAACTGCCTTACAATACATAACAACACAGTCAAGTCAATAGAGTTTTCAACAGTTGAGTAGTGCTCAAGAGTGCTTGAATAGCACTTATATACTGATATATTGCAGCCATGATTGTCTTCAAAATCAGTTGACTTGTTTAGTCTTGTTCTGAGCTTTTAAAACTTGTCAGTTTATATCTCCTACATGTGTACACAGAAGGCCAAGCACAGGCTATTCTTCATCCATAGGTTAACATTGAAGCTCTGAACACTCCTTATCTTCAGTGATAGTCTGGTCTGCCCTTATGACGAGGAAAAATGCAACCACTTTCCCTACTATTGAGTCTCCAGCTTAGACCATCAGTTGAATTTGTAACTCCACTCCAGAGGCACCATTGTCTTTGTCTGTCTTTTTCCCCTTTCTTCATACCCAGAATTGCTTTCCGACCAAAGGAGATTTACCTATGGCTTGGTGTTTGCCTTCTGTGTGACTTGTTTTGTTTTGTTTTCAGGAGTTAGCTGCTATGCACATCTCACCATGCACTTGGAGATGTGGTGTGAAAAAGTAAGTGCATTTGAAGAAAGAACATTTGGAAGTGAGAGACAGAAGATCTGAGTGTTCATAATGCACATTAACTCTTTGGGAGTCAGCAATTCTTTATAACAGCACTCTCCCTGTGCTTCAGTTCTCAGTCTTACTTCTCCCCTTACCCTCTCATTTGTTCCATTCTGGAAAATTTCAAGCCCAAGCATCTGTTTTGAAGTGCTATGCTCCTTTCTGAAAAACAGTAATTTTTCTAATTCCCAAGTTTACTTATTTCCTCCTTATCATCCCCAGATGTTTTGCCCCTTTTCCTCCCTCCCCCGCTCTCTTAATAATTGTTCAAACCCTAGAAGAAATGTGGGCAGATATTTCCCCTTTTGGATCCTCCTGATCAGCTCCCACCCAGAATTCAACCTGTTCTTTGATCATTTGTCAGTGGACTCTGGCTAAAGTCTACCATGGATTTGGGAGGCTATTGGGAAAAGATGGGCTGACACTTCTATTATAAAAAGGGTTATGATAGTCTTAGAACCATAGTTCCTATGCATAGGTAAGATTGTAGAGATGAAATACCCTTTACATCCCGAGAAGAAGGGGTTTTGTTAATGGTTTTTTCTACTGTTAAAAAAATAAAGCCAAGAAACATAAAAATTTGCTTTTAATATCAAGTTTTATTATTTTTATTTCTAAAGAAAAAGATAGGAATGCATAAGCCACCCAAAATAGTACAGGGCACCAGTCTACAACCATCTTTATACAACAACAACAACAACAACAACAACAACGATGATGATGATGCAGTAAATTTAGCACATAGATTTCCTAGTCCTTTCTTCTATAGATATTCAATGGTGGAAGCAGCTAGGAGTGTGGAACCCTCAGAGTGCAATAGTTGAGGCCTGGAGTTTAATCTGGGAGCAACTCTGAAAAAAAAAAACTATGGAACTTTGAGTAAATCATGTCCTTTTATAGACCTCTGTTGTTTCATTTACACTTGACTTTGATTTTATGTCAGTTTAGTTTTCACAGAAATCTTGTGTTCTTAGTGGGAAAATTACATTTTAGCCCTTTCATTGAAGAAGAACTAGACCTGGAGAGGCTCCTTCTTTATTCTAGGTGACATTCTTAGTCAGTGATGGAGTAGGCTCAGAGGTCAGTTCTTCTGTTGAGGTTGAGTGGAGCCTTGGCTGGCCATCAGCGAGAGGGGATGCTGGTCTCTAAGGGCAACCTCCATAGTTTATCTTTCAGCCTCACAGCTGTGGGTTATAGGAAAATGCAGCCAGCCTTGTTGGCTATTTTGTGTGACCTTCCCCCATGCTCTGGCCGGATGGGTTAGGTATCTATGGAGGAGGATGCAGGCAGGCCTCTGGAGAGGGAGGACCAGGGGGAATGAACTGCCCTCCCCTTGCAGGGAGAGGCAGACACACTCTGGGCAGCTGAGGCTGGGCACAGCTCTGTTCCCCTGAAGTGATTTCAGGAGACAAAGAGAATGTGTGTTTTCTGCATGTTGAATTAGAAAATAGGAAGAACAGAAAAATAGAAAGAGAGAGAGAAAGAAAGAAAAAGAAAGGAAGAAAGAAAAATGGAAAAAAAGAAAGAAAGAAAGAAAGAAAGAAAGAAAGAAAGAAAGAAAGGGACAGAAAAGAAAAGAAAAGAGAGAGAGAAAATAGCCAGGACCAGTGATCCATGCCTGTAATCCCAGTGACTCAGGAGGGTGAGGCATGAGGATTGCAAGTTTGAGGCCAAAGGCAGCCTGTGTAACTTAGTGAGATCCTGTCTCAAATAAAAAAGTAAAAACTAGGTTAGGGGTGCAGCTCAGTGATATAGTACTTGCAAAGCATAAATGAGGCCCTGGGTTCAAGCCCCTAGTACTGGAAAGAAAAAAAAAATAAAGAAAAAGAAAGAAGGAAAGAAGAAAAGGAAGAAAGAAAAAGAAAAGAAGTAGAAAATGTCTAACCTGCCTACAGTGATTTAGAATCCAAATTTTCCCTGTGGGGAAGTTGGCCAAAGATGAGGAATTGGTTTAACTTGCTGAGGAAGCAGATGGGGATGTCAACATGACTAATGATATGATTTGGATTTTCATTCATTATTTATCCATTCTTTCATTCAACAAGTGTTTGTCAAGTGCTCACTGTGGACAAGGCCCTTGAATAGTGGGTGATCTCATTCAGAGGGGAAAAACCTGAGTGAATACTTCTTTAACTACAAAAGTGAGAACAGCCACGAATGTAGTCAGATATCAAGCCAATGGAGATAAAGGTCTCAGTCAAGGCACGGTGCGCCCCTCTGCCTGGCTTCCCTGGCAAAGGGCCCATCTTACAACAAGAGAGGGATGACCAGAAAAACCACATGCAAACGAATCAGTAATGAGAGGCAGGCTGCACATGGTCTGGGTCTCCCTACCGTAGAGGAAAGCCCAGAGTGGAGTTTCGGAGGGTTTGTGCCACAAATAGTGATGCCATGAAGGACAATACTAAAAGATTAATAGGAGCCTGCCTGTTTAAAAGAAACTGACTAATGACCGGGGCACAAGCAGCTGCGTTTCACCTCTTTCATGGTCTCTGGTCCCAGTGTGCTTCAGTGTAGCACTTGATAATCTGTGTTCTTCCAGACCCCTTCGTCCTGCTCTGCTGCCCTGTGCCTCTTCTGTGTGCTGCTCCCTCTCACACATTTAATGGACTCACTCTGCAGCAGGACTGAGAAGTCATACTGTCCCCGAGAAGATTTCTCCCTGTTGTGCAAGCTGTCGGTGTGGAGGGTGGGGCAGACCTTCCTCACAACCCACCCACAAGAACACCGGCATTCTTGTTTCATCAGGATCAGCTTGATTCAACAGTTCAGAAATGGACCATTTGAACATCAGAGCCAAATGCATGTAAGAGTCTGCGTGCAATTTAAATCTCTTTTAGTGGTGAGGCTTTTTAACTGTTGTGTAATTGCCAGAATGAGTTACCAAGGAAGGACATGAACTTGTCCATACTTGGAGATCTCTACAAAGAGGATAATCTGTTCTCTGTTTTACATGAGTTTCTTTTGCTCTTTCACATTCTGTTCCATGGCTTTGGGCATGTTAAAGGGAACAAATCCTTGTGCCTGGAGATGTGACTCAGTGGTAGAAGGCCTACCCGGCCTGTGCAAGGCCCTGGGTTCAATTTCCAGCACCACAGAAAAGAAAAAAAAAAGGACAATTCCTGCCAGGAACACACAGCTTAGGAGGCTGAGGCAGGAGGATCATGAGTTTGAGGTCAGAGGCAGCCTGGCAACTTAGAGACATTTTATCTCAAAATAAAAAGTGATAAAGGGTTAAGAGTGCAGCTCAGTGGTGGAGCGTTTGCCTAGCATGTGTGAGACCCCAGGCTCAAACACCTCAGAACTGGAAAAAATCAACAAACAAAAAAAGTGACAATTCCTAAACGTTTCCTTTTTTTTTTTTCTGGTTTTCTACTAAACTCTAATTTTGTCCCCACAGTAAAGATTCTGACCCATAATATAAACCCTTGATAAGAAAAAGAGAAAATAGTCTTAAAGGTGTTGCTTGAAAGGGAGGAGATTCGAAATTTTCATTTGTAGAGTTTCTGGGGACATTGAAGAGACAATTTGAGAGACTGTGGAATTTACAGAAAAGGATAAATTATGGTGGCTCTTTTGAAATCATCAACAAGGAAGGAATGAATACATCAGCAGTACATGAAAACGTGTCTTGGTTAGTCATTACGCAGCTGACATAAAATATGAACTGTTCCCTTTCTCCATCTGATTCATGTTTACATTTCAAAGCCTCTGTTGATTTTTTTGCATGCCCTGAGCAATGAGTGATGAGTCACCACTTGAACTGATAGTTCCTGCAGCCAGGGTGAAAATGGCATGGATCCTGGAGTGGTGCTTTCCAGGTCCTCAGCTAACAGTGAGCAAGGCCTTCTATGTGAAATGAAAGTCAGGGCGATATACCTGGTTTTCTTTGCAACATGTGAGCCTCCAGATGGAAGCTCAGCAAGAGGGTGGGAATGGAGAGCTAGATGTCAGACGGGACTGGCACTAGAAATAGAGATGCAAAGGGAGGTTAGAGTTTAATGGTGGACATGGGTGAGGTCATCAAAGGAAACATACACAATCATGAGGAGGTGAGAGTCAAGAGCAGGCCCTTGCAGGACGCCCACTTGTGGGCAAGGGGACCCACAGTTCAAGATCAGCACGAGGGAGAAGGTGGGAAGAAAAGACCATGAGCAAGAAGTCACCATGTCATAGTCCTCAAAAGAGCCAGGAATTTCAAGGAAGGGATGGCCCAGAGTCACATGCCGCAGAGGCATAAGCAAAAGAGCTACAGAAAGTCACTGGCTGGCAGGGATTATGAGGCCTTAGGTGGCTTCTGAAAAAGTAGTTGCAGTAGAGCTTGGAAATAGAAACTGGACTATAAGAAACTCAGGTGTCCCTGAAGATTAATTTAGTTTATCTTCCAGGAGGTTTGGTGGTGAAAGAAGGAAAGGAAAGAGAGAATGTGAGAGCTGATTTTGCTTTTTAGGAATAGAGGTCACCTGGACACGTGTGTATGGGAAGATAGACTGAGGGAGCATTGAGGATTTTCAAAAGAATTGAATTAATAACACATGAGAAGAATTGAGCCCTGAACAGAAATAGATACAGGTGAAAATCCCAAAGTATACACAATTCACATTGAATGAAATTCAAACAGTACCACAAGCACGATGGTCGAGGGCATGGAACCTGGGGTCAGACTGCCAATGTTCAAATGATGACCTTTTCTCTAACTGGTTTTCATGACCACCAGCAAGGTATCTGATGTGCAGTGCTTCAATTTACTCATTGTAAAAATGTAGAAAATAACTGTATCTATCTTATAAGATCCACCACGTGTCTGTCAGCTTGTTGTCCTTTGGGGGCTTTTGTGTTGCTATGATGCTGAAAGCTATGCCACCAGTATTTCAGATACCAGCAGGGCCACCTAAGACAGACTAGGGAGAAGGTCCTGAAACAATTAGCCATTGAAAACCCTATGAATAGCATAGAGGCATTGTCAAATATGTTGTTGTTGTCGTTGTTAGGTGCTATTGAGTCAGGTATGACTCATAGTGACCCTATATACAACAGAATGAAACACTTACCAATTCTGTGTCAGGCACACAGTCTATTTTATGTTTAAGCCCATCGTGGCAGACACTGCATCAATCCATCCAGTTGAGTATCTTCCTTTTTTTCATTGACCTGCTGCTCTCTCAAACATGATGTCCTTCTCCAGGGATTGGTCCCTCCTGACTACATGTCCAAAATATGTAAGATGCAGTCTATCCATCCTTGCTTCCAAGTTATACTTCTAAGACGGATGTGTTGGAGGTTTCTGGCAGTCCATGGTATATTCAGTATTTGTCTCTAGCACCATAATTCAATTCTTCTTCTGTCTCCCTTATTTACTGTCTAGCTTTCACAAGCATATGATGTAACTGAAAATACCATGGCATGAGTCAGGCACTTTCTCATCTTCAATGTAACATCTTCATTTTTCAACACTTTAAAAAGGTCTTTTGCAACAGCTTTTCCCAATGCAATGTGTCTTTTGATTTCTTGACTGCTGCTTCCATGAGTGTTGATTTCAGAACCAGGTAAAGCAAAATCTTAGACAACTTCAATCTTTTCTCTATTTATCATGAAGTTGCTTACTGACCCAGTTGTAAAGATTTTTGTTTTGTTGATGTTGAGGCACAATCCATACTGAAGGTTGTATTCTTTGGTCTTTGTCAGTAAATGTTTCAAATCCTCTTCACTTTCAGCAAGCAGAGTTGTGTCATCTGCATAATGCAGGCTATTAATGAGTCTTCCTCCAATCATGATGTTGCATTCTTCTTCATAAAGTCCAGCTTCTTGGATTATTTCCTCATCGTAGTGATTCAAGAGATTCAGTGAAAGGATACAGCCCTGATGCACATCTTTCTCCACTTTACACCAGGCTGTGTTTCCTTGTTCTGTTTGAACAACTGCCCCTTGGTCCATGTACAGATCCCTCATGAGTACAATTAAATGTTCTGGTATTCCCATTTTTTTCAATGTTATCCATAACTTATTACGATCCACATAGTCAAATGACTTTGCATAGCCAATAAAACATAGACAGACATCTTTCTGGTATTCTCTTCTTTCAACTAATATTGATCTGACATCACCAATGACGTCCCTAGTTCCACACTCTCTTCTGAATCATGCTTGATTTTCCAGCAGTTCCCTGTCTATATACTGCTGCAGTTGCTATTGAATGATCTTTAGCAAAATTTTACTTTTGTGTGATATCAATAGTTTCCACATTCAGTTGGATCCCCATTCTGACAGTGTTTCTCTGCTTTTCAGAGTTTTCAATGGCTAGTTGTTTTAGGAGTGGGTTATCCATGTCCTCTCTAGTCTGTCTTACTCTGGAAGCTCATCTGAAACCTGTCCACCATGGGTGACCCTGCTGGTATCTGAAATACTTGTGGCATAGCTTTCAGCATCACAGCAACATGCAAGCCCCCACAGTACAGCACACTGACAGACACATGAGGGCTGTCAAATATACTGCTAGAAAATGAGTCTGCCAAGCTAGATGGCATTTAAGAAATGACTGAGGAAGAGTTGCCTCCTCAAAGTACAGTCGACCTTAATAATGGGAATGGAGGAGAGCCCCTGGGACCTCCTTTTGCTGATGTGGCATGATTCAAAATGGAAAGAAAAATAGTGGCTTCAACAAGATTTGTATGCATGGCACAATTCTGAGTAGTGCTTCATTCTGCTTTACGTAGGGTTGCTGAGTCAGATCCAGTTGATGGCACCTAACAACAACAAACAAGATTAAATAGACACTTGCTCCTCAACTTGAAGTGGGGTTACATCCCCGTAAACCCACTGTAAATTAAAAATATAGTAAGCTGGAAATGCATCTGATAAGCTGAATCTATTGAATACCATAGCTTAGCCACATGGGTCACGATAAAGTAACAGGTGTTTCCCTTTGTGATTGTGTTGCCAGCTGGGTGCTGTGGCTCATGGCTCGCTGCTGCTGCAAGCCATTGCAAGACACTATCATCCCGCATGTCCTTAGCCCGGGAAAAGACCAAAATTCAAAATCTGAAGCAAGGTTTCTACTGAATGCTATCACTTTTGTACCATTATAAAGTAGAAAAACTGTAAGTGAAACCATCATTATACCAAGGACTACCTCTATATGCAATGCTTAGAATAGCATCTGGCACATTGTAATCATGTAGGCATTACTGGAAAGTGAAGAAAGAGACTGGAGGGAAAAACCAAGGGGCTGGAATTCAAGGGAAGTACCCAGCGCTTACTTGAGTCAGTCTCTAACAGAGCTCATCACATGGAAGCTTTCTGCTTAGAGCCCATCTGCCTTTCAGTTTTGGTTTTTTATTTTCCTGTTGACCTTTTGTCCAATGTAAGAAACTAAACTCACTTTCAGGTCAGGAAAAAAAATGTGCTTGACAAGCTTCGTTGTCAAAGCTCTCAAACTCCTAAGGAAATCGAGTTTTAATACTGAAAAGTCAGAGACTTCAAATATTAGTAAAATAAATTTTTGAGAGAGTAAAATTCTAGTTTGATCTCTAGAAGTAAGAAAATGAATATTATAAACAGGCATTTTACACACAAAGCAGGTTACATTCAAAAAAATGGAAGTGAATTTCTTCAGATTATCCACATTGAGTTTAGAATACTTGATGACCTACTGTCCTCTTTCTTTCTTTCTTTCTTTCTTAGTAATTTTTCAGTTGGTGTACAACTTAACGAGTTTCATTATGACATTTCCAAACCTGCATATCATTGCACATTACTCATGTCCACCTCCCCCATTACCCTGTCATGGCCTTCATCCCTCAGCCCCTTACTTCCCACCTACTGTCACCTTTACAAAGCAAAATACAACTTCACCTCTTGAGTGCAAAGCAAACTACTCAAATTTGGAACTCACGCTGTTCTGTGTCTCTGCTCCAACTCCTGTACCTGCTACACTCAAGGCAAAACTAATCAGTGGGTGGTACGTTGGACAAGATACACTAAACAAACTCTTCTTCATAGTATGGCAGGTGTGAGGGAAAGACAAACTTTCAACAACAATGTATTTATTTTGCAGCAATGGAAACTTTCCTTCTGTAAACTTTACTTCTGAAAACTTTCTTTACTTCTACAGACAGATAATCCTAGCACATATTTTCTCACCGTTCAAGAACATTCATGTCCCTCAAATTCATGTACAGGAAAATTAACTCCCAATGCAAAGGTATTGAAAGGTGGGCTCTTTAGTGGGTGATTAATTTGTTCATGAGGGCCCTGCCGAAATGAATGGATTAATGTTGTTGTCATGGAAATGGGTTTGTTACTGGGTTTGCTACAGAACAAGTTTGGCTCCTTCTTGGTTTCTTGAGTATGCTCTCTTGGCATGTGACGCCTTCTGCCATCTTACAATACAGCCAGAAGATCCTTGCCCAAAGTGGCTCCTGGATGTTGGACTTCCCAGCCTCCAGACCCCTGAACCAAGTGGATTTCTTTTCATAATAAATTACCAAATCTCAAATATTCTCTCATAGCAGTATAAAACAGACTAAGATATGAAGGCTATGGAATGTGCTTTGTTTGGGCCCTGAATATCCAGATGCTTTAACTTGATGTTCAGCCTCCTGCATTACCTGACATCAGTTTGGTACAGGAAGCTTACCTCCCATATTATCTTTTACTCGAATGCTCTGTTTTAGGCACACCCCTGTCTTCACTGTCTGCTAAACCAGTCTGGGCAGTTCCATTTCCCAGCCTCTGATCCTGCTTTTATCTTCCATCTATCTGCCTCATTGCAGACCATCTACAACTCTAGGCTCATTTGAAATGCCCTCTTCATCTATGAAACATTTTCTGAAAACTATTGGCTGACGTTCTCTCTATTTTCTTTATGCTGCTACATTTATTACTAATTATCATTTTTGGCTATTGTTCCAGACTTCTCATTTCATTTAACTTCTTCATCCATTTTTCATTGTGTAAAATTCAAACAGTAAAATAAACTTGCTACAGTTTACTCAGGAATAATTTATTGCTAGCATTTGGGTGTCTTTCTGTGAAGTTTTTTTAGACATGCATGTACTTGTGACTATGTAGGCCAATATGGCTTTGTTTTTAGTGATTTTTGAATGTTATGTATTTTACCTCTTGATAGATTGTAAATTCCTTGAGAAAAGGGTGGAAGGGTGGGGGACAATGCATCTTTCATATCCCACCATTTATAATCATTGTTGTTGTTAGGTCTGTCCAATTCATAGTGACCCTGAGTATAACAGACAAAACACTATTGGAGTGCTTCTCTGCTCTTCATAGGCTTTTCAATGCCTGATTTTTTTTTTTTTTTTGAGGGGGTGGGTTTCTAAGTCCTTCTCCCAAGCCTACAGCACCTGGTGTTCCCACGCGGTCTCCCATCCAAGTACTAACCGGCCCGACCCTGCTTAGCTTCCAAGATCTGATGAGATCGGATGCCAGAATGGTATGGCTGCAAGCACCATTTATACTACTGTCTCTAAAAAAACCAGCAGTTTCCTAAACACTGAATTAGGCAGGTTGGGGTCTGACGTGTGCAGAAGTGTGGTGGTCACAGGACAGACTTCTGGGACTTGGATATTAGTTCTAAGGATGATTTTATTTAAATTCAAATATTAATGGCACTTATAATCTGTAAATGGGCTGGGATTTAGCTCAGTTGGTAGAGTGCCTCTCTGCAGTCTCTGAAGTACCGAGTCAATTCCCAGCACTACAAAAACGGGAGAAGGACGTGGCAACCCACTCCCGAGGCAATCCCAAAACAATCAGCCATTGAAAACCCTATAAAGGTTGCTATGAGTTGGATACAACTTGATGGCACCTAACAACAACAACAACAACAATCTGTAAATACAGAACACTCAGTACCATGGCCATGAAAAGTAAGCTTCCTCATTCTAGACGTAGAAACAATGGGACAAAGTTATTAAGTAATTTGCGTACAACTTCACAGCTAATATGTAGCAATGTAAGAAATCTGAACCTAGGTGTTGCTAGCTCTAAGGTATTTATTCTTTCCATGGCATTGTGCTACGAAGAGACTTAAAAAAAAAAAAGCACAATTAGGGCGAGAAGGAAATTGAAGATGCTGAATTCATTTATTCATTCAACTACGTGAAGGGTGTTGCACTAACTGCTGGAATCAGGACAAGTTGGGATCCATTTCAAATTCCCAGGGGGGTCCTGTTCAGGAATGAGATTAAAATAATTTACCTTTAGGCACCGAAAAGTCATGAATCTTCCCATTTTCTTCAGTGCGTTGACATCTTTATTTTGACTGTTCTTAAATTTTTAGTTTTTCTGCCCACTTGATCCTTTGATATTACCATTAAAGCTCTTTCCTTTTTTTTTTTTTTTTTTTGAATATTTTTGTTTGTTTTTCTCTGATTTTACCTCTACCCTATTGCTAAAACTGTGGTGCTAAACCAGCAATTCATAAGCCAAGAGATTGAAAGCAAAATCAAACTGATAGCAAGTAAACAGGGAGATGGCCTGGGTAATTAATTTCCTAGACTGATGCAGATTTTTTTTTTAACTTAGGCAAAATAGAAATTAGGGACCGCAAGGCAGGCAGTTACCTTTTCCTCTGCTTTTTTCAGGTTGGATTTCTCTGGATTTTGTCTTCCTTTCTCTCCTTTTTTCCTTTTTTCTTTTTTTCTCCAACGTACCTGGTATTCTTTTCTTGGACAAGCTCAACCAAGCTCGTGGCTACAGAGAGCATTTACTCTCAAAGTTCTAGGTTCTGTGCTGACTGTTTTCCTATCTTCGGGCCTGCATTTCTAACATTGACTTTATATCTCCACCTATATTTCTAACAGACATTACTACCCAGCATGCAGACTTTTCTCACCTTGGCCATGTTCTTCAATTCATGATGACCATCTTAGAGACTTCTGCTCTATCCATCACACTCTTCTGATTAGAAAACTGAACATATGTTAAATACCTTATTCTCCCACTCTTCATTGAATCTATCTTGAATCTCTATTGATTCATTCTTCCAAATACCTCTTGAGCCTATCTTCTATCTCTAGTTCCATTGCCATGTGTTTAGATTTAGATCAAGCCACCTTAATTCATGCGTTCTTTCTCCTTTCTTTCTTTCTTTCTTTCTTTCTTTCTTTCTTTCTTTCTTTTTCTTTTTCTTTCTTTCTTTTTCCTTCCATCCTTCCTTCCTTCCTTCTTTCCTTCCTTTCTTTTTTCTTTTTCTTTCCTTCATAGTACTTGGGGATTGTACCCAGGGGCTCCCAGATACTTTGCAAGCCTCAAATCTGTGATCCTCCTACCTCTTTCTTCCGAGCCACTGAGATTATAGGCATGAGCCACTGGCTGCCACTTTAATTCTTACCAGGACAATCAATATCATTAGCCTTCTAACAGATCTTTCTGCATCAGGGGTGATCTGGTGAACATTGTTGTTGTTATTGTTGTTGTTTGGTGCTGTTGAGTCGGTATCCGATTCATAGTGACCCTTATAGGGTTTTCAATGGCTGACTGTTTCGGGATTGCCTTGGGAGTGGATTGCCAGGTCCTTCTCCCATTTTTGTGGTGCTGGGAATTGAACTCAAGACCTCAGAGACTGCAGCGCAGCGCTCTACCAACTGAGCTAAATCCCAGCCCCCCTGGTGAACATATCTGCTTTAAACCTTTCAAAAAAACTCTAGTTTTTAAAGAAAAGGAAGACTCTTCTAGACATGAGCTTTGATGTTTTTCTGATCTACAGTTATCCTGGCCAGAAATTTACTATACTCCTGTGTCCTCAAGCCAAAAATTAACAACCATATTTCACCAGATCTGATACACTACTGATTGTAAGATACACCCTTATTTTATGTTCCATTAAGAAGAGGAGGGAATTGGATGATCAGTTAACTAAACTATGACTTGTCATCACTTGCCATCAAACATCTATCTCCATCTCAGAGTTATCAAAGTGAAAAATATTGCATATTCTAGAAGCAATGAACAGAACATTTGTTATAATCTTCTTACTTCCCTCAAATCTCTAAAGCATCACTCACAGTCTTGCGCATCCTTCATGTATCCTTGTTCAAGAAATCTTCCTTGCCTTGTAGAGTTATGAGCTCTTCTATCCGAGTTCCCTCTGTTTTGATTGTTGGCATATGACCATCATTATTTGTTCATTGTCTTCTCAATCCTGGGGGAAGAGACTGTTCTGTTCATCTTTCTTTCCCTGGTGCCTAGCACAGGGTTGGGAGACAGTGGGCACTCACTTCCTTAGTATTTGGTAAAGAAAAAGTGAATTTTTCTCTAACTCACATCCTCTGTTTACCCCAACCTTGCTTCTTGGATGCTCCTTGGCTTATATTGGCCTATTTGTTGACCCTTGTTCTGTCTCTGGCCAATGATTTTGTTTTGTCCTTGTACTCATTTAGCACAGATGACATGCTAAGGTTCATCACTGATCTAGCTAACCAAGTCCTAATGTCCTTAAGTTATCAATTTCTTGAATTGCCTAAAGCATTCAGTAGAGAACTCAGTATATATTGAACATTGAATAAATCCTTTTGATTGCTCACTTAACCCTTTTTTTTTCTTTTTCTGTGGTACTGGTGGTTGAACCCACAGCCTTGCACTTGCATGTTTGGCAAGTGCTGGACCACTGAGCTGTACCCCTAGCCCATTTTTTTCACTTTTTCAAAATAGGGTCTTGCTAAATTATGCAGGCTGCCTCTGATCTCGAACTTGCGATTTTCCTGCCTCTGCCTCCCAAGTCACTGGGATTACAGGTGTGCACCACCATACCTGGCCACCCAGCCGTTTTCACCAGGGGTAAAATATACAAGCCACTAAGAAACAGCTTCAGTCATACCTTTAGGATCTTATTGTTGTTGTTACGTTCTGTCTAGTCGAGTCCAACTCATAGCAAACTGACATACAGCAAATTGAAACACTCCCCAATTCTGTGCCAGGCACATGATCTTATTTATGTTAAAGTCCATTATTGCAGACACTGTGTCAATCCATCTGGTGGAGGGTTTTCCTTTTCTTCATTGACCTGCCACTCTCCCAAACATGATGTCCTCCTCCAGGGATTAGTCCCTCTTGACTACATGTCCGAAGTATGTAAGACTCGGTCTAGCCATCCTTGCTTCCAAGGAACACTCTGGTTGCACTTCTTCTAGGACAGATCTGTTGGTTCTTTTGGCAGTCCATGGTACATTCAACATTCATCTTCAGCACCATAGCTCAAAAAGCATAAATTCTTCTCCTATCTCCCTTGTTCAATGTCCAGCTTTGACAACCATATGATGAAGCTGAAAATGCCATGGCATGAGTCCGGTGCACCTTTGCCTTCAATGCAACGTCTTTACTTTTCAGTACTTTAAAGAGATCTTTTGCTGCAGCTTTTCCCAAAGCAATGCATCTTTTCATTTCTTGACTGCTGCTTCCATGGGTGTTGATTGTAGAACCATGCCATAAAGTCTATCTTGCACAGAAATGCTTCCGGTAACCTTGGAATATTGTGTTCAAATTACAGGACCAATTACTCTTAGATCTCTCTAGTGCTTAATTTTTATTCTTTGTCTTGATAAATAGTTGGTCATTTGAATCTCTAGTGGCCATATTCACCAGGACAAAGAATATCTAGTTTAGCTTGCAAGAACTCTACATGTGGCATATGCCATGTTCATTTAAATAATTGTTAATTTTTTTTGTTTGTTTGTTTGTTTTGTCTTTTTTGGTCAATGTTGAAAAGGTTTCACTCTCAGGCCTCAGACACTTTTCCCTACCATAAGTAAACCCTATTAACCTTGTTTAAGTCAAATTTAGTCTGTTCCTTTCCTTTCATTTCATTTCATTGTGATTATTACTGCAGAGTTAATTTATGGTATTTTCAATTTGTGGATTTCTCCTAGCATAATGAACACTTTCTTATATTTTTCACCGCAGCTGTCAGTTTCTCTAACCAGAAATTATTACTACTGTCTGTGTAATGAGTGAAGTTCTAGACAGAACAATGACTGTGTAGTTTTTGCTTCACCTGATTCTAAAAGAAGAGAAAAATCTGATCAAAATGATTGATTCTATTGGTAAAAGACCACTTATGACTATTAACTTCTTAATGCAAGGTGATCAGTCAGAATGTGGGTGCTTCCAATAGATATGATTGCATAGTATTCATAAGCAAAAGTAAACCCAATCTGTAGTTATTGAAAAGATTTGCTTCCCTGGACATCAACAAGCAGCCACATGAAATGTGGAAGACAGTACGTCATGATTAACACTGCTTAATAGGAAGATGAACTAAAGGATATTTGAGGAAGCCAGGTATATTATTGAAAGGCTGTGGCTCGAGTCAATGACTATGTTCAAATGCATATTGAGTTCTAATGGGGAAAATGAGAGAATTTTTGCTTATCAAAAGAAGAGTGGCCAGAGCAATCAGAACAGTAAGTTATAGGTGGTTCAAGTTGTGAGCCATAGTTCTTTTAAAATGGCTTGAGGCAAATGAGAATCTGTGAACGCAGATGTTCTCTTTATAAGGTTCAACCACTCCTTGTTGTTACCAGCAAATTTTGCAACAATTCTGTTGTTTCAATGCCTCAGTTGAAATATCCACATTGGCCAAGAGTTTATGTCTAGGGTAAGACTGTGAAGTGAGTGAAGTTTGCCTTTGAATCCCTACCATTTACTCATTCTGAACTAATTTTTTAAAAACCATTTAAATCTTATTTATTATCTTTTCCTGACCCAAGTTACAACTGTCTTCCTTAGACAGCCCCAAGTGTCCATTTATTGTTGTTGTTAGGTGCCATCAAGTTGAGTCTGACTCTTAGTGACCCAATGTACAACAGAAGGAAACATTACCCGACACTGTGCCATGTGCACGATCTTTTAATGTTTGAGCCAATTGTTGCAACCATTATGTTTCTTCTTGTTTTGAGTCATGCCACATCAGCAAAAGGGCTTTTCTTCATTCCCATCACTAAATTGACTCTACTTTGAGGAGGAAACTCTTCCTCAGTCTTTTCTTAAATACTTTCCAGCCTAGGGAGTTCACTTTCTGACTATATTTGACAGTGCTTCTTGGCTGTTCATAGGGTTTTCAATGGCTAATTATTTTGAGAGTGGGCTGCCAGGTCCTTCTTCCTAGTCTGTCTTAGTCTGGAAGCTCAGATGAAACCTGTCCACCAGGGTTGGCCCTGTTGATATCTGAAACATTAGTGGCATAGCTTTCAGCACCACAGCAACATACAAACACCACAGCATGACAAGCTGACAGACACATGGGGGAAAATGATACTGGGTCCCTCTAAATATTATTGTGAAAATATAATGAGAGAAAGCATATGTGGTACTTAACATAATACCTGATACTTTTTAAAGCACTTGCAAAATTGTATTTTAAGAAAAAGGTGGAAGGACACAGATGAATCAATTCTCAGGCAAAATATCTGCCACTGACTGCTTCCACAAGAGCTCCATCTGGACAAATAAAATGAAGAGAACAAAGCCAACTTATGGGGGAAAAATACCAAACCTTATGTAGTGTCACAGGCATCATTATTTTTTATAAGTTTCATGTCTTTGTTCCCCTTAATGTTGAAACTTTGGCACAATACATACTCACTAAATGGAAAACTGAACATTCTTAAGCCTACAAGGAATGTGAAAGTCATCTGATTGGACACTTCCACCAACCAATTCTCCCTCATGCCTAAAACTGCCTGTTCTATCTTTAGGCAACTTTAATCATTGCAAAGTTCATTCTAGAATTAAGTTAAATTGATTCCTTATAATATCTTTCCTTTAGTTCTATTTGTGGCTGCTTGCTTTGTGTAAATACATTTAGTTTTTCTTCCAATAAACAGTCTTTTAGCTATTTGAAGACAACTGTCCTGGCCCCAGTCCCACCCTACTACACCCTTAAGCTTTCTCCTGTCTAGAATAAACAAAACCAGTTCCTCATATTAAATTTTAACAAAGATCAAGGTTGGTTTTGAGGCAACAGGAAAAAAAGAACTGAAACAGTGGTTCTTTTTTGTTTAACCACATCCTCTTGTTCATCTTGAACATCAGGATGGACAGACTATATGAATATGGGGTGGAAGAAAGCCAAACAGCTTTTTATATTATCATCACTACTTCTCTAGTATGAGTCACCATCACTTCTTCCCAGAACTACTGCAATAGCCTTCTAATTACTAATTGTTATGTCTGACCTGTGCCTCTATATTAACAAAGATTAAAGTATTGATACAGAGAATTTAAATAAGTAATTTACTCAAGGTCTTAAGTAAAAAGTTGAACTCAAAACTATTTTCATCTATGTTGTTAAATGCCGTCAAGTCAGATTCCAGTCATGGCAACCCTATGTACAACAGAATGAAACTACTCAACATTGTGCCATGCACACGATCTTTTCATGTTTGATCCATTGCTGTAGCCACTGCTTCTTCTCATTTTGAGTCATGCCACATCGGCAAAAGGTGATCATAGAGGCTCTACTGCATTCCTATCATTAAGGTCGACTCTGCTTTGAGGAGGCAACTCTTCCCTTATTGAATGCCTTCTAGCCTGGGGTGCTCATTATCTGACACTATATTTTACAGTGTTTCTCTGCATATAAGAGTTTTCAATGGCTAATTGTTCTGGGTGTGGGCTGCCAACTCCATCTTAGCCTATCTTAGTCTAGAAGCTCAGTTATAACCTATAAAAAAAACTAAGGACTGCTAATGACATCAACAATTGGGCCATGAATTTACTCCAGATGAAATGAAAATAATAGCACATCTGAAAGTAACATTTTTTAGGGTTCTCATTCTAAGGAAGATGGAATAAACACACCCCATCTCATTTCTTCCACTGAATGCAAGTATAAATCCTGGAATGAATGTAACAGTGATATGAAGTCTCTGAAAAGTAAATAGAAATGTGCAGATTGGGGGTTAAGACTGAATTGGTTAAGACTGAATGAAACTAGTGGTGAGTTTTCTAGTTTGTTTTTTTTTTTGTTTTTTTTTTTTTTGTTTTGTTTTGTTTTTTTACCACCAGCATCACCCAGCCAAGACTCAAAGACAGCCCAAAATGTGAAAGTATATATCAGCTTCTGCTAGAAAGAGATGCAAGAGAAACTCTAGATTTCTCCTCCAAGGGGCAGAAAAGTGGTGTCCCTGTTCTTTCTACTGTAATCTCTAGCATTATGAGAGTGGCAATGATACAGGGATGAGAGTGGTGAGAAACCTAACACTCTGAGAGAGAGAACCTTTCATTTTTTTTCTCTCTGTCCTTTTATTGCATGGCCCTGGACACTTCACCAAGATGATATACAGGTAGTAAATAAGCATAAGGAGAGCTGTCCAATTCTATTACCTATTACTGAAATGCAAATGAAAACAGTAATGATTCTACCACATATCTCCTAACATGGCTGAAATAAAAAGTAATATTCACAATACCAAGTGTTGAGAGAGATATAGAGCAACTGAAACTGTCATATAGTGCTGAGGGGAATGAAAAAAATGATATAACCACTATAGAAAGCAGTTTGGCAATTTTTTTATAAAATTAAACACACACTTCACTTATGATCTAGAAATACCATTCCTAGATATTTATCTAAGAGAAATGAAAACATAGTCAAACAAAAATATTTACATGAAGGCTTATAGCAGCTCTACTCATAATTTTCCCAAACTAGAAACAACCTATATGTCCTTCAAGAGGATACACAAACTGTGCTATATACATATAATGGAATGCTACTCAGCAATAAAAAGGATGCACTATTGATGCATGCAGTAACATAGATGAACTAAAAAGACATTTTGCTAGTGGAAAGAAACAAGTCTCAAAATGCTACCAACTGGGTAATTCCATTTATACGACATTCTAGAAAAGACAAAACTGTGATGATGGAGCAAAGATCAATTGTTGCCAGGGGCTAATAAGAGGAGGAGGACACTACTAAACAAGGAAGCAGCTCAGGGAACATTGAAAGTGATGGACCTATTCTGGAAACTGTTTGTGGCAAAGATTGAATAAATCTATATATGTGTTAAAATGCATAGAACAATATACAAAAGTCAATTCTATTGGATGTAATTTTTAAAATAGAGAAAACAAAACAAAAAGTTATAGTTAACATTTCGAAGACATAAGGGAAAAAACAGTACTCATAAAAATAACAATAAATTGTGAAACATGTAAATAGACTGAGTTTTATTATGGTTTGTGTATGAAATGCACCCCCCCCCCAAAGCTCATGTGTTGAAGGCTTGGTCTCCAGCTGGTGGATCCCATTATTGAGAGGTGATTGGATCATGAGGGCACTAACTTCATCACTGGTTTAATCCAATGATGAGTGCAGAGTTCATACTGAATGGGCTATTAGGTGGCCAGGTCTTGTTGTTGGAGGAATAAGTCACTGGAGGCATATCTTTGAAGGGCATATTTTGCCCCGACCCCTTCCTGTCTCACCCTCTCTGCTTCCTGGCTGCCATGAAATGAGCAGCCTCCTCGCCATGTGCTCCTGCCCCCATGACATTCTGCCTCGCCTCAGGCCCAAACCAACGGGTCTACTGACCCTGGACTAAAACCTCTCAAACCATGAGCCCAAATAAATCCTCCTCCTTTAAACTGTTTCTCTCAGGTTTTTGTCACAGTGATGACAGGTCTGACTAACCTAAATATCCAGTGATTATAAAAGGACTTTTCAGAAGACAGTGATTAAAAACTGGAGAAAAGACACACATTTAACATGGAACAATGATGGGATTTGAGGGCATGTCCCTTGACTTGAACTGCAGAAGAGTTTTTCTAAAACTATACAACAAAGTACCTCCAAGTAGTGGGGAAGAGCACTGGATTTGGACTCAAAATGCCTGCATTTGAATTCCAGCTCCACTCTGCCTTCTAGCTATGAATCTATTTCCTCATCTGTAAAAAGAGATTAATAACAGAATCTACTTTTTACAACTTTAAAGCATGTGTATAAACTGCTTAGTGCATCACTGGCTAGCACATAGTAGTTGTTTAAGAAATGGCATCTATTAACCACTTGGACCAGAAATAATACCTGCTCAGTGAAGGGTTTAAAAATATGCTACATATACCAAGATTTCTTTCTTTCTTTTTTTTTTTTTTTTTTTTTTTTGCCACTATGTTAGTACTTCCACAAAGAATAAAGTCCTTAGGGTTCATATTTGGTTACAATATGGATGAATAAAATTGTATTTAAGTTGTTTGACACAAAACAGTGTTCCTTCTACTCCCATCTAACCTCCACTTCTTTCCCATTTTTGTTGCATAACAAGTGCTTCCTGAGTAAATGTCCATGAATATTTACAAATATCTATTAAGGTTTTATTCAACACCACTTTATATGTATATGTGCAGATATGGCCTCAAAGACTTGAAACAGTCGTTAAGATTAGAAACAAGAAGAAGGAAGAGGAAGGGAAGGAGAAGAGGGAAAGTCCCCATTACAGCTCTTTGAGCAAAGACATTCTGGCTAGCTAATGGTATTTATGTACTTGTGAAGCTGGGCAGAAATTACAAGCACCCTGGCTATTATGCATATAGATCACTTCAATTACTTTTTAAGCAATGTTGCTTAATACAATGGTCAGCAGTCTTTTAAAACAGGCAAACTGGCTAGGCACAGAGGCATACTCCTATAATCCCGCGATATAGGAGGCGAAGTGGAAACAGGAGGATAACAAGTTTGAGGCCAGAGACAGCCCATGTAATTTAGTGAGACCCTGTCTCAAGATTGAAAAAAGAAAAGAAAATAAAAGAAAAGTAAAAAATGGGCTGGGGGTGCAGCTCAGTGGTTGAGGACTTGCAACGCATGCATGAGACCCTGAGTTCAACTGTCAGTACCACACTAAAATAATAAAATAAAACAAAACAAAACAGGGAAAGTTTTTTTGTTTTCCCAAATATTGACATCAACAGGGCTTTGCGATTGTTGTTCTTAGTGGCTTCACTGCCACTACAGCCCCATGCCCCAGCGTTCACATGCAGCGTGCACACTCAGAAGCCACCCTCTCCTTGGGCTTAGTGTGGTTGTGGTTTGGCAGCAACCTTTGCCTCTGTCTCATGAGCTGTGCTTCACTGCTAGTTGGGACTGGGAGACATTTGGGGGGTGTGGCTTGGGATGTGCTCAGAAAGGGAATCTTTGTTGCATTTCTCACTTGGGTTTATGAAATTCAGTGTTGGATTCACCTCAATTGCTTGCCTGTCAGGCATCAGTGTTCATAAGCAGATATAATGCCTGCCTGGTTTGATTTTTTTTTTAATGTTTATTTTTGCGGTGCTTGGGGAATGAACCCAAGGCTTAAGACAGACTTTGCAAGCACTCCACCATGGGGCTGCACCCCCAGCCCATATTTTATTTTTTATCTTGAGACAGGGAGTCGCTAAGTTACACAGACAGCCTCTTAACCTTGTACTTGCGATCCTCCTGTCTCTGCTTCCGAAGTCACTGAGATGATAGGCAGGGGCCACTATGCTGGGCACTAGTTGGATTTTTACATGACAGTCTGAAGGCCCATTCCTCCTGCTCCAACTCTTTCTCCACCAACCCTGAAACACTGCAGGAAATATCAAGATATTCAATCTGGATTCACACTTCGGCTAAATTTTATTTATTGGCCTTTTAATAAAAAGCAGGATCTAGAAGGGAAGGGACTCAGGAAAGACAAACTTGGATGGGAACACTAAAACAGAGCTAGAAAGAGGTATCAGAAATGGCAAAGAACCCATGGCATATGTAAAGGGGCAAGGCTTAGATGGGGAACACACAGAAAAGAGGAGAGCAAAAGTAAGACAGAAGAAGCTAGACATAGTTTTGTTCACTCTGTCAGAGGAAACTTTCCTGATATCACCTGACACCTATTAGAACGGCTTTTGTTAAAAAAGACAAAAGATAGCAAGTGTTGGCAAGGATGTGGAGAAAAGGGAACCCTTGTACACTGTTGGTGGGAATATAGATGATTAGTATAATATGTAATATGGAGGCTTTTGAAGAAATTAAAAACAGAGCTACCATATGACCAGTAATCACTCTTCTGGGAAATGAAATGATCATGTTGTAAGGATGTCTGCACTCCCATGTTCAATGCAGCATTATCTGTGATAGCCAAGATATGGACACAACCTAAGTATCCCCTGACAGATGAATCAATTTTTTTTAAAATGTGGAATAGATCCATGATGGAATATTATTCAGCCCTTAAGGAGAAAAAGACCTTGTCATTTGCAACACCATGGATAATATGCTAAGTGAAATAATCTAGACCCAAAAAGAAAAATACTGCATGATCTCACTTACATGTGGAATCTTAAAAAAAAAAAAAATCAAATACTATACAAAGAAGCAGAGAGTGCAACAGTGGTTACCAAGGGTAGGGAAATGGGAAGATGTAGGTCAGAGGGTACAAAGTTGCAATAATATAAGATGAAAAGTTTGATGGTGGATCTAATGTATGACATGAGGACTATAGTTAATAATATTGGATTGTATACTGGATATTTGTTAAGAGAATAGATTTTAGGTACTCTTACCATGAAAAAGGGAAAAAAACAGGTGATGAAGTCTATAGCTGTACCATCCTGGCATCTGATCCCGTCTGATCTTGGAAGCTAAAGGGGATCTGGCCTGGCTAGTACTTGAATGGAAAACCGCCTGGAACATTGGGTGCTGTAGGCTTTGAAGAAGGACCCAGCAGCCCACTCCAGAAACAATCAGCCATCAAAAATCCTATGAATATCAGAACTACTGACATAGTACAGTGCATAACACAGTGTCAAGGAGTGTTTCATTCTGTTTTACATGGAGTTGCTATGAGTTGGACCCCACCCCACAGCAGTATAAGATGGTGGATTTGTTTGCTTGATACAGTAATCACTTTCTATGTGTATGTAATCAAAACATCATGTTTGCATCTTAAATATATACAGCAAAAATAAGTAAATAAAAGAAGAAACTTAAATTTACCATATCCTTATAAGTTTTAGGAATAAGAAAATGGTTTGGTAGTGGGCTATAATCTCCATCCTTTCTAATTAACACACTAAGTTTGTTGAAGAACAGGAAATACTGCAGATGTGAGGTTTCAGTGATAAAGAGAAATGTGCCATCACTTTGAAGTTGATTGTCTTAATTTTGTCTTTATTCATCACAGGTCAGACGTGGAAAACTGTAAACGCTCGGTTTCTTTCTTTGGCTATGTGCCCATGTCCATAATGGTGTTTCCGGAAAGACCAAACTCAAGCCCTGTCCCGGATGTGACCAAGACTAGAATGTTATCTAGGATCAGCATAAAACTCTCGTTTTCTAAGGGAATGTTTACTAAAATAGCTCTTGAAAGCCAGGCGGGCCTGCCGCTGCGCGGAGGCTGCTTTGCCCTGACTGAGCTCTGCACGCTCCGCCTCCGTGGTAACTGGCTAGCCCTGGGGCTGGAGCGGGACTGAGGGTCACCGTATGTGTAAAACGGAGATGACAGCTCCATTTCCTGCAGAAATGTTTTGTACGGACTGCGTGAACTTTGCTGTTTAAAGACATACTTTGAAGTCTGAGATGACCCAATTTCTTTCTGCACTATGAGTACCAGTGAACTTCCAGAAAATGCGGCCCCTCTGGGAGGAGCTACCAGCTTCCTGGAGAAAAGGCGGAGGCTCTTTCCCCATGTCATGGGAAGCTCCAAATGGAGGCAGAGACTCAACCATGTTACAAAGCCCTGGTTACACCTCAGGTTCTATTAATGGTGTGGGAAACGGTATGGCATTTGGGGTCATGGAGAACTAGGCTTAAACCCCATGAGTCTGCATAAAGGTATTAACTTCCTCTGTCTCAGCTTCCGTATGTGTAGAATGGAGGTAAGGAAAGCACGTGAAGCACTTCAGGCAATTCCTGGAACTTACTAGGGATAACTGAATGGCAGAGAGTATCATCATTATTATTACTCTTGATGCTTGTTATCAGCATAATTATTTTATTTATTGATTGATTGATTGATTGATTGCCATACTTGGGGGTTGAACCTAGGGCCTCATACACACTTTGCAAGTGCTGTACCAGTGGCTGCACACCTAGCCCATTTTTGAAATTTTGTATCTTGAGACAGGGTGTCGCTAAATTACACAGGCTGCCTCTGGCCTCGAACCTGCTATCCTACTGCCTCCACTTCCCAAATCGCTGGGATTATAGGTGTGAGCCACTGTGCCCAGCTCCATAATTATTTTTGAGGTGAGTATTTCTTTCTCATGTGCTCGTCAGAGTTGAAGGCACTCTGCTCAGGCTGAGTGAGGGTCCCAAATAGCCTTCTCTATAGTCCAGGGCCAAAATAGCAATTAGGTCTCAGCTCTGTATTCCAACTGTGAGCATAGCTTCCTGGAAAGCTGTGTAGACAAGAATTCCAAGGCTGTTGATGGGATTTGCAGCCATGATTGATTATCAGTGTCTTCTCTGAGCAGCGGCGGAAGAAGGGTAGTATTGCATATTTCCCAGCCCCAGCCTAGAAGTTGTAGACCATGGCTGAAATAGTGCAATAAAGTGCAAACATTCTCCTTCCAAGGATACCACAATTATAACACCCCCAATGTTAAAAGACATCTTTATTGGTCACAGGCTATAACCCAGTTCAAGACCAAGCATTGAAGAACTGTTCCATTTTAATTTTGTTTAAGGCTTCATAGCTTCCTTCTGGCCAAACTATTTGGCTGGTAGACATCATAATTGGAGTAACATGGTGGTCTTCTCTTCCCCACTGAGGATGATAATGGCTTATATTTTCAGAGTCCTTAATTTGTAAAATGCTCTTATATCCGTTAGGATACTTTATATTCACCCATTTGGCATGTGGCAAACACAAAAGGAAGGGAAGGCAAACTGTGTGGCTACTTCTTAAGTCTCATTTCCACTTCCTTGATGATTCTAGCACATATGTTTTGTTTCCAAAGTGCTGGAGTTGCACTGCCAGGGTAATGGTATCTGCCTCTTACTGTGAGCCTTCCTCTGGGTACTTGACTCTCTAATTTATTTTCCTTTCATTTATGATTCTTCTTCATGTCATACATGTTTGCCTGTTGTTAAAATATTGCCCTCAGCTTGTGCAGTATGCCCAAGTATTTCCTCAGTGAGTCACTTAGAATCTCAGGGCCAATTCTGTTCCCAAGACAAAACACCAAGGCTAAGATTAGTTCCAGTTTTGTGTGTTAATGATTTCAGATTCTTAAGGCTTAGAAACCCCCAAATGCTGCGGATACCAAAGTGGTCAAATGGTGGACTGTATAGAAGGCAGGTTCTCCATCCTTTGTAGTACCAAAGAGATGTTTTCCTGTCCCCTTAGATAACTTCTACTTCAGAAGTGTAATCTATTCTCTCCCACTCAGCCAGTCTCAAGAGATTTGGAACATTTTGCAATAAAAGATGTGTAAGGTTGACCCTCTCTGCCCACGCTGCTCTCTGCTCAAATGGGTTGAGTCAGTATTTCCTCTTTCCCTAATTCAGCAATGGACCAGCTGGTTTTGTCTGATATTCCAAGACCCAATTAAAAGACCTTCTTTCTGATCAGGAAAAGGAGTTAGGCAATTATTTAATTAATGAAATCAAGGAAGGCTGGTGAAGCAGATAAATTCAGACCCTAAGAACTCTTTCTTCCATAGAAACATTTTGGGAAGTTTCCATACTACAAAGATTTGTTTCTAGTGTGAAACTTTAAGTTATATAACAAGGAAATTATGTTTTACCCTCCCTTAGTTGTATGGTAACCTACGTGGATCAAAAGTCTTCATGTGAGGAAATAAAAATATTACTTATTATTTATGTGGCTCTACATCCCTCCAAAACACTGTTTAGGCTGCATGATGTAAATAGGTTTTTAAATAATTGTTTTCACTGAGTTTGAATTTGGTATTATATTGTCAGTTTACATTAGAAGATACTACAAGAAGCAATAATATGAAATCTAATTTTGCATTTCATGTACAGGTACAATTTGGATATATATTCGACCTTAACTCAGTGTCTCTCTATGTTGTCCCACCTGAGACATTTCTTAAAGAGCTAATGACATGACAAGCAGGGTTTCTCTCGAAGACCTGAAATATTTTCTCCTCAAAGACAATGACAAATAAGTAATCAAGTATCTCTTACATTGCTGTTGTTTTGCCTATTTAGGAAGCTCAAAGAAGTTATGTGGTTCAACTTCAGTGTGAGACTCTGACTATATACAGTCTGAGTTAGAAATGGCTTAAGTGATACTGAAGGGAGGGTGTGGCAATCCACTCCTGAGGCTACCATAAACAATCTGCCAGTGAAACCCTATGAAGGTAGCTCTGAGTCAGATATGACTGGAAGGCACCTAACAACAACAACAACAACAACAAGCGATACAGGCAAGTAGTTTTCATTCATAAGAAGATAGAAGGCAGGTAACTGCTGGCTTTGGTAGCTGCTTACTGATGTAACCAAAGACACACACTTGCTCTTCTTTTCTGCTTTACATTTTCTTTCCGTTATCATCTTAGTCTAATGTTTGATGCCTCAAATCATATGATTGCTGCCATAGGACCAGGCCCTATGCCCACATTCATGTCAAAGGAAGAGAAAGACTGCGTCTGCAAAATTTCTCCATCCATCTTATAAAGAAATAAGGGCTTTTCCAAAACTAATCCCCTTATATCTTGTTGGCATTTCTGGATCACATGACAGCCTGACAAAATCATTTACGTTAGCCAAAAAGAAGTAAAAAGTGCGTAGATTCGATCATGGCTTTAGAAATGTATATTCTCTGGTTCTGTATTTATATAAATATTCTCATTTTGTTGTTGTTAGGTGCTGTTGAGTTGGGTCACACTCATAGTGACCCAATGTACAACACAACGGAACACTCCCCCATACTGTGTCATGGCCTGGCACTGTGTCAGTGCACTCTGCTACTCATAAGGTTTTCAATGGTAGATTGTTTCAGGACTGTTTTGGGAGCAGGCTGCCAGGTCCTTCTCATATTTTTGCAGTGCTGGGGATTGAACTCAGGGCCTCAGAGAGTGTAGAGCAGCACGCTACCAATTGAGCTAAACCATAAGTAATCTTAAATCTAAAGAATCAAGAAAAATTTAAGACATGGCTATTGCTTTCACTCTGTAAACCCAGCCTCTGGTTGGGAGGAAGTCCATGTATAGCAAATTAGGTAATAATGAGATAATGATAATAATACAAGTCAATAACACATGAGATACTTAGAGCAATTCATGATGAAATACCAAGCCAATGGTCTTGATAGTAAATGTTGAAGGATCCCACTAATTTGGGATAAACAGGATTTCAAAGATTTGGAGGGGTTAGACAAAGGAACAAGAGATGATAGAATATCTTCTTTTGTCATTAAACCCAAAACTAAGTATGTATAATGATGTAATTTTTATTGTCTAAAAACGTATTTGCCATCTTCTTCAACTGAGAGTAAATTCTGGACTTTAGAGACTCTTTCAGGATCCATGACCCATCAGTTACCTGAAAATCAGGAGCCTAGTAATAAGGTAAAAAGGTGTGAAAAGAATTAGTAGGTAGCTGATGTAATGAAGTAGTGACCAAGTGTATCTATAAGGCACAGGAATTAGAAGTCCTCAGAGGAAGCAGGACAGCAAGGCATTGAACTCTGAAGACTTGGGGTCCAGTTCCAGTTAACATTGACTAGCTGTGTAATCTTGGGTAAACTGCTAGACTTCCTATGTTTTAGGTCTTCTCATCTGTAAAATGAAGTTAATACTGTTCTCCACATCGACATATGGAGGTTATATAAAGTAATATCCTAGAAAATGCTGTAAACTTTAATAATAAAGTACAAAGTTTTACTTAACAGCAATAACCATTTCAGCAATAGCTTTCTTTATATAGATTTGCTTACTATCACTATACCAAAATGTCCATCTGATAATTAGGTTCAATACTCCCTATTGATGTTACACTTGGTATTGGGGATCAGAGATGACATGCTCACTTAGGCCAGGGTTAGCAAGCCTGCAGGGCCTCCAAATTAGCAGGCAAAGATGTGGTTCTCCTAGGATTAAGCTGACTCTCCTTTATGGCCTGTCAGATTATAGAAAATTCTCAGATGTCAGGATGAGTAGAATTCATTGCAGGTACGCAGATATTACTAGTTCAAGTAGAGTTCATGCCCATGATGAAAGTGGGTTCATAATGGAGCAAGATCTTACCTTTCTGTTATGAGAATCTGACATCACATCTATAAAAGGGGAATGAATCTCTGGAGAAGGGTTTTGGGATCATCATAGCATGGTGGCATTCAACAATGGCTCAAACTTTATTTACTAGATTTCTTCATGGAAAGCTTAAAAATAATTTTGGAAAGAACAGAATGATTAGCACCCTGCAGTTCTCCTACCACAAGCCTCCTGAAATAACTAACAGAAATGAGACAATAGCTCATTCATATATTTTGAAGAAACTGCTACAGAGGGTTCTAAATACTGGACAGGATGCAGGAATTTTCTTTTCATCTTAGTGTTGGAAATATGCAATCAGGGGAAGAAAAACACATAAGTGAGTTTAAAATAGAACTGAGAAGGTCCCCTCCATTCTATTTTAGGGGAAGTCAATTAAATGGGCACTAGGTTTCCAAAATTATTGTAATGGATGTCACATGGAAACTCATGGATGCCCATGTCATTGGACCCACTGCACTGGACAAAAGGGAAATGTTAATCTTGCAGACAATATGAGACTGTATCTGAGTATAGCCTAATGTGCTTAACTGACAATCTCAGGGCTCAGTGTTCAAAGGAGAAATTCCAGACGTGGTGCTCATTCTTATTATTGTCTGTTGACCTGATATTTAGCTGGAATAAAAGACTTTAAACAAATACTCCAGATGGAAGACTGACACCAACGACATAGTAGAATAATCATTTCAATAAATCTTAAATTCATTTAAGCCACTGGTTTCCTGGACATCCTAAAATTTCCAATTCTGTTTCTGGGAAAGAGAGAAATAAAATTTTATGTTTATTGCATTGCTCTGTCACACTCTTCATGGATTATTAATTCTCTAGGCATTCTGAGAGAATAAAATTAACATGTTTTTAGGCACTTATTAGGTGCCCAGATCTTACACATTGCATCTGATTTAATCCTCATAACCAGTCCAAAGAGTAGATGTTGTTAGTCTTTTTCCATGAGTCAAGTGAAACCTGGGTGAGTTAACCAGCTGACTCAAAATTGCAAAGAAGAGTTAGCATTCTAAGTAGAACTCATCAATTACACAGTCCCTGATCTTCACTGATTTTGTATGCTTTTTTTCAGTATTCCATGTTGTCTCTGAGTAGATAATTAAGAATACCTAACAGTATATATTTTATATATACATGTATATATTGTATTCCTTTGACTGCAGTGGGTAGGAAATAGGATTACGAGGAATTCTAGGCAATTTTTCTAAATAACTGAGGGTTAATGTGTTCTTTGAAAAGAACTAACCTTCTCCCTTGGCTTAGCAGAATATAATGACAAAAGCCAGCTTTTTCTCTGATTGTACCATAGTCTTGACCAGATCACTGCTAAGATGTCACCTAACCAGAGAAGCTTCCTATAACCACCCTTGATAACATCGTCCTGTCACCTCACTCATCACTCTGTCACTCTTGCACTGGTCCACATTTTTCTTTGCAGCATTTATCTGATATACATAAACTGATACACTACATACACTAGATACCTACTTGTTTATTTTCCATCTACACCCCTTTAGAATGAAAGTTCTAAAGTAAGTGCCTTTATTAAAGCCCCCCCCCTTTTTTTTTACCACCAGGGCCTAAAATAGTACTTGGAACATCTTAGGCACTCAATAATGTTTATTGGATGGATAAATGTATGTGATTAAATGTCAATTCTAACCAGCTAGTCCTGTTGCTGTAGAGAGATTGGGCTAAATCTACATGTATGACAACCTATTGCATGTGGGGTTATGTATAAAAAAGATGTTGTCCCCTTATCTGAGCCTTCCTCATACCAATAGACAAAGGACTGTGATTCAGTAAATTAAGGATTCTGGTCAGTTGGAATCAGTCCATCTGGCTCTCGAGGTTGTCCTACAATTTGAAGAGAAGAATTGGTTTCTTGAGTGTTCTGTTTTTTACATTATGCAATCCCTTATCCAGAGCATGCCCCATGTAAACACATGCATTCTTGAAAAAAGAACATAAACTTTGAAAACTATTCAATTCTAAAGAAAGCAGAGTCCAATTTTCTTAATGTTCCCTACAAAAAGTTTCCTGAAAGGGGAGTATACTTAGAGAAGGCCCTTGCAATTTATTATCTGTCATCCTTTTTGAAATGCTGTTGCGAGCACAATCACTACTTTGCTTTGTGACCCTGGTTAGGTGTATTTTTTCCTCATCTCACTTATAAATGATACTCTTCATGCTATTTTGTAGAGGATCCGGTGAAGATGACTAAATGGCTAGGAGTGGAGAAAAACCTATTCTGAAATAATACTAAAGATATTTGGCAGCTTAAACTGGGGCTTTCAATGGCAGGTGAATGGAGTTGTTATAGTAAAGGTACATCTATGTGAGTGGTCTGGGACTCTATCCTAGGACCTCCTGCATACTAGGAGTGTGTTCAACCATGGAACTACACTCCCAGCCCATATGTGTATGTGGAATGTAAAATAGTCTCCACCTGCTATGTAAAAGCAAATTCTATTTTTGTCTTCAGGTTGCAATTCCAATTTGGAAACATCCATGAACCATCAGAATGAATGAAAACCTTTAAGAAAATCTTATTATGAGACTGCGTTAGTGTGAAAAGGAGTCAGCAGATTCTTAGGCTTTGGATCCAGGCTGCCTCTGCTCCCACCCTGGCTCTGCTGTTCACAGGTCTGTGACTTGGGCAAATTTCATCTTGTGATGAAGGGCAGGTCGTGGCCCTGCCCTGTTCATACCCCTCAAGTGGCTCCCCAAGTCTTTAGCACTGTCTATATGGGTGTGCCCTGGTTCCCTTGTGGACTTCATTTCAGGCCATTCTCTTGTGCCTTCACCTCAGGGGTCTTCTTGCTGGGCCCATCCCAGGGCTGGTGCTCTTGCAGCCCTTCGCCTAGAATGCTATTCTCCATGTCATCTCATGGCTTGCTCTCGTTCTTCCTCTCTCCCTGCTTCAGAGACACTTTATCAGAGATCTTTCTGAAATAGCACCTGTCACTCTGTGCTTCCTCCCATTTTATTCTCCATTGTAATGCTTCTCACTCTGAACTTGGATTATAAAATCAGGTTCTTCTCAGCTGTCGTATACCCCAACCATTCCATCCTTAACAATAAGCACATGAGGCTATGGGTTATGCTCCTTTGTCCACTCTGGAGCTCCAAGACCTTGAATAATGCCCAGCACATAGTTTGCTGTTTTCATAGGTGCACAATAAATATTTCTTGAATCCAGGGATGAATATTTGATCTAAATTGTGTCTATTGGGGTCTCTTTCTCATTCATTTGGAATGGGGCCCAAAGAGACTAAGTCAGCAGCAGATGCTACAACATAAAGTCTTAGAGTTTTAGAAGCTGAGGTTCCAATGTTGGGACCACAATCACAGGCTGCCCAGTAAACAGAGAAGGTAAGTCAGGAAGACAGAAAGAAAGATTGTGAATATTCTCATTTTCAGTCGTTGGACCTGACTTGATGACACCTAACAACAACAACAATCCTGTGGATAGGGCTGGGACTTAGCTCAGTTGGCAGAGTGCTACTCTGTGCTCTCTGAGTCCCTGGGTTCGATCCCCAGCACCACAAAAATGGGAGAAAGACCTGGCAGCCCACTCTGGAAACAATCAGCCATTAGAAACCCTATGAATAACAGAGAAGCACTGGCATAGTGCTAGGCATGGCATCGTGTTGGGTAGTGTTTTATGGGTTATACATAGGGTCACTATAAGTCAGATGCAACTCAATGGAACTTAATAACAACAACAATCCTGCTGATTTCCTTTGCTTAGGAAGCATAAGTGGGTTTCTATTTCTTGCAACCAGAGAATTGCTCCTTAATTTAGAGGTGAAATATTGCTCCTCACAAAAGTTTTGGAGGTCCTAGAGGCAAAGGAACTGCTGGTGTGCCTTTATTTATTTCTATCTCCAGAGTTTACCACAATTATTTATGGTACATATTAAATGACATAAATGAATAACACACTTTCAACTTGGGATGTGATTGTAATAATGCAGACCACCAAACTACTTTCAGTCCTTCACTGAAAATTCTCCTCAGTGTCCTCTAATGGAACACATAAAAAGGTTACAAAATTCTTTCCATGCCACACACCTACCAAATTTTGATGAAGAGAAACAGAGTGACATTTCAGAATATTCTGTCAAAATATGTGTGTGTGTGGTACCCCAAATTCATCAGCACCATTAGATTTAATAGCGTGGTAGGCTTTATGAATTTACTATGTCTTCAAAGAATTGGTCTTAAGTTATTTTGTGGTTTGTTATGTTTTTAATGCTGGAACCAGAAGTCTGATTTTAACGCCAATCAGCAAATTGAAAATTCTGCTCTTCATAATCAGAAAGAAGTTATTTTTAAGAAAATTACAGTCTGCAGTGAAATGCTTAATTGAAACAGTCACAAACATTGTGCTCTGCGGTGATCTAATCCATATTTAAATCCATGATTCCACCTCTTCTTGTCGACCCTAACCACAATCCTTCCCAACACAGAATTTCATTCTGGTGAGTTGTTGACTTCACAAGTGCCCAGTGAGACAACCTGCCCCACTTTCCCCTCTGTGTCCTTTTATTTAACTTTGTCATCCATTGGTTTAATGATATTATCTTTTTCACCAAAGATGGAATCTCTTTATTTTTGCATTAATGTCTTTTCAATTCTTGTATGAGCTGCCATTTAAATCTCATCATCTAGCACTTTTTGGGTAAAATAACTATTGACAATGATTGTGAAATTAGTTACCCATGCTTTCAGCTCTTATGTATCATTCTTTAATTGATCTCTCCTCTCACCATCACCCTTTCTTCTGAGTTCACCGCAATTACTGACTGAGAAATCCTGATCTGAATAGGACAAAAAGGAGAAAATTGATATTACCCCAGAGTCTTTTATAGCCTGACAAATCAGTCACAATTGAGAATGCTATTGTATATTAGACTGATTTTCAGGGCCAATTATCTACAGGAGCTGAAAACTAGGACAAGAACATACTAATTCAACCATTTGAAGATTGAATCTATTGTTTCCACTAGTTATCACTGTCAAGGACTGTTTGACCCAAGTTGTACTTAACTTGGTTACAAAAGTGCTCAGACTCGAAGTGTGAGGGGAAGGGGGTTCCAATTATCTAGGCAAAGGGAGCAGAAGCTCAAGATAGAACCATACTCTGTGTAGACTATAATTTTGAAACCTTGAGACATGACCAAGGGATGATATCCAGCCACATCAAAGCCTAGATTTGCTATTCTCAAATCCACCCTTGCAAATTCCCTGTAGAAATAGTCCCTCTCTCTACCTATGTAGCCTGGGCACAGGTATCATTGTACTTCTTTGGTGCTTCCCTGGTAGAAAAAGCCCAGGGTGAAACACTTACTCCTTTCCTAATCCATGAACATGCAATGTGAAGATTCTATTCAGTTCTGGGTTAATAGTCTTATGTTTAGAGCTATTTTGCTCTTCAACATGAATGAATGTAGACTGGACCTTCAGTAATTGACCTATGTTCCAGGCAGGCAATTTTGCTTTTCTCTGGCAAATGACCTATCCTTGTTGAATTTTGGGTAGTCAGGGGTCAATAGGAGTATTTGGGAAGGGTCTCCAAGATAAAGTCGGATTCTGGTTTGAAGAATTTGTCCATGTAAAGTCTCATGGGAGGTTTAAGTGGGATTCCAAAGTGCCATTGTTCCACAGTTGGTAGGGACATCTGCAGCATTATTAGCACAGCATCTCCTAGCCATGTGATTTCAGGTAGGCCTGTCAGTACCTCTGTGGGGTGTTTTAAGTCACACCTGGGGAAAGAGTGGCTCTTAGGTGACAGAAGCTGTGAAAGAAGAGTCTGGGACAACATTAGTGGTCTTGTTACCTAGCACAAATGGAAAGCTCATTTACTGTGAGGAAAGTGAGACTGACCTACAGAGATATCAGAGACAAAGATGAAGCAAGAGAGTCCAGGTACTCTCAAGTCCCTGGTTCCCAATGTAATGTTCCTGAGTCATGTGTATAGTTTTGATTATTCAACTATTTCTTCAAGCATATGAAATAACCCCAGAGAACTTCCAATAAACTCCCTACTCCTGGCTTAACCTAGTTCCAGTTGGGTTTTCCCTCCTTTGCCCTCAAGAATTCTAATTACACATATATGCTTCAGAGTCAAAATCAATCATCAACCAGACCATCCTAATGGTATCTGGGACAAGAGGTGTTTAGCTATCATAATATTGGAAAGCTAAAGGCAGGAATCAGTTTTTTTCTGATTCTGTACTAAAGAACTTGCATATGAGCAGTTGATGGTCTGATCCACAATCAGCACCTGGTCGTGTTCTGACTTTTTTTTTTCTCTTGTTTGTTTTTTGTCTTTTTGCTACTGGGGATCGAACTCTGAGCTTCACACCTACTAGGCAGCCACTCTACCACTGAGCTAAATCTCCAGCCCTTGTTCTGACTTTTGATATTGAGCTTTTCCTTCATCTCTGACACAAATGTAGTCAGTTTGGTTCTTGTATGTTCCATCTGGTGAATTCCATGTGTACAGTCACTATTTGTGTTGGTAAAAACAAGTATTTTCAAAGAAAAAGTCATGGGTCTGACAAAATTCTATCATTGCAATCTCCAGCATTGTTTCTGTCACCGAGATCATATTTTCCATCTACTGAGTCTTCTTTATTTCCAACTTTTGCATTCCAGTCACCAGCAATTATCAGTACATCCTGATTGCATGTTCAATCTATTTCAGATTGCAGAAGCTGTTAAAAATCTTTTCTATCTTCATCTGTGGCCTAAGTGGTGGTTGCATAAATTTGAATAATAGTCATATTAACTGGTCTTTCTTGTAGGCACATGGATACTATTCTATCACTGATAGCATTGTACTTCAGGACAGTTCTTGAGATGTCTTTTTTGATAATGAATGTAACCTAATTTCTCTTTATCATTCCAAACATAGATCATATCATTATCTGATATGAGATGGCCCATGCCAGTCCATTTTAGCTCACTGATGCCTAGAATATTGATGGTTATGCATTCCATTTCCCTTTTGGTGATTTCAAATTTTGTTAGATTCATTCTGCATATATTCCACATTACAATTATTAATGGATGTTTACAGCTGTTCCTCCTCATTTTGAGTCATGACACATCAGCAAATGGAGGTGCCTAAGGCTTTACTCCATTCCCATCATTAAGGTAGACTCTACTTTAAGGAGGCAACTCTTCCCCAGTCATCTTCTGAGTCATCTTCAACCTTGGGGGCTCATTTTCTGGCACTATATCTGACAGTGTTTCTCTACTATTCATAGAGTTTTCAATGGTTAATTGTTTCAGGAGTGGGCTACCAGGTCCTACTCCCTAGTCTGTCTTAGTCTGGAAGCTCAGCTCAAACCTGTCCACCATGGGCGACCCTACTGGTATCTGTAATACTGGTAGCAGAGCTTTCAGCATCACAGCAACACACAAGTCTCCATAGTATGGCAAACTGACAGACTGCTCAGATGCAATTTCAAACTGAAACTAACAAAATTAGAACAAGTGTACAAGAGCCAATATATGACCTTGAGTGTATCCCACCTGAATTCAGAGACCACCTCAAGAACAGGTTTTATGCATTAGACACTAATGATAGAAGACCAGACGAGTTGTGGCATGACATCAAAGACATCATTCATGAGGAAAACAAAGGTTATTAAAAAGACAGGAAAAAAAGAAAAGACCAGTATTTCAGACACCAACAGGGTTACTCACAGTGGACAGGTTTGAGCTGAGCTTCCAGACTAAGACAGACTATGGAAAAGGTTGTGGCTAACCCACTCCTGAAACAATTAGCCATTGAAAACCCTATGAATAGCAAAGAAACACTGTCAGATATAGTGCTGGAAAATGAGCCCCCCAGGTTGAAAGGCACTCACAAGACCACTAAGGAAGAGGCCTCCTCAAAGTAGATTGTACCTTAATGATGGGAATGGAATAAAGCCTTACACACCTCCATTTGCTGATGTGGCATGACTCAAAATGAGAAGGAAAAATTGTAAACATCCATTCATAATTGGAACATGGAATGTATGTAATATGAATATAGGACAATTAAAAATCATTAAAAGGGAAATGGAATACATAAATATTGATAATTTAGGCATCAGTGAGCTAAGATGGACAGGCATGGGCCATTTTATATCAGATAATAGTAAAGTCTACTATGCTTGGGATGACAGATTAAAGAGAAATGGGATTTCATTCATCATCAAAAAAGACATCTCAAGATCTGTCCTGAAGTACAATGCTATCAGTGATAGAATAGTATCCATGCACCTACAAGAAAGGCATGTTAATATGACTATTATTCAAATTTATGCACTCACCACTAAGGCCACAAAAGAAGATAGGGAAGATTTTCACCAAGTTCTGCAATCTAAAATCGATCAAATATGCAATCAGGATGTGCTGATAATTGCTGGTGACTGGAATGCAAAACTGGGAAACAAAGAAAGCTCAGTAATTAGAAAATATGGCCTCGGTGACAGAAATGATACTGGAGATCACACGATAGAATTTTGTCAGACCCATGACCTTTTTGTTGCAAATACATTTTTTCTACCAACATAAGTGGCAACTATACACATGGAATTCACCAGATGGAATGTACAGGAGCCAAATGACTACGTTACATTTGTGTCAGAGATGATGAAAAGGCTCAATATCAAAAGTCAGAATAAGACCAGGTGCTGATTGTGGATCAGACCATCAACTAATCATACACAGGTTCAAACTCAAACTGAAGAAATTAGAACAAGTGTATGAGAACCAAGGTATGACCTTTAGTATATCCCACATGAGTTCAGAGACTATCTCAAGAATAGGTTTGATGCATTAGATACTTATGATAGAAGACCAGATGAATTGTGGCATGTCATTAAAGACATCATTCATGAGGAAAGCAAAAGGTTATTAAAAAGATAGGGAAAAAAAGAAAAGACCAAATTACATGTCAAAAGAGTCTCTGAAACTTGCCTTTGAATGTCAAGCAGCTACAGTAAAAAGGAAGACATGATGAAGTTAAAGAACTAGACAGAAGATTTCAAAGGGTAGCTTGATAAGACAAAATCAAATGTTATAATGACATATGCAAAGAGCTGTAGATAGAAAATCAAAAGGGAAGAACATACAGTTTTCCTTAAGATTAAGAAATTGAAGAAAAAAATCAAACCTCAAGTGGCCATAGTGAAGGACTCTACAGGGAAAATATTAAATGATGCAGGAAACACCAAAAGAAGATGGAAGAAATACACAGAGTCATTATACCAAAAAGAATTGGTGGATGACCAACCACTTCAAGAGGTTTCATACGATCAGGAACCAATGGTACTGAAGGATGAAGTGGAAGCTGCCTTGGAGGAAATGGCAAAATATAATGCTCCAGGAATTGATGGAATACCAATAGAGATGTTTCAACAAACAGATGCAGCATTGTAGGTGCTAACTTGTTTATGCCAAGAAATTTGGAAAACAGCTACCTGGCCAACTGACTGAAAGAGATCCATATTTGTGCCTATTCCTAAGAAAGGGGATCTAACTGAATGTGGAAACTATTGAATGATATCATTAATATCACACACAAACAAAATTTTGTTAAAGATCATTCAAAAGCAACTGTGGCAGTATATAAATAGGAAACTACTGGAAAATCGAGCCAGATTCAGAGGAGGGCGTGGAACCAGTGACATCATTGCTGATGTCAGATAGATATTAGCTGAAAGCAGAGAATGCCAAAAAGATGTCTATCTATGTTTTATTGACTATGCAAAGGCATTTTACTGTGTGTGTCATAACAGATTATGGAAAACATTGTGAAGAATGGGAATACCAGAGCACTTAATTGTACTCATGAAGAATCTGTACATTGACCAGGAGGTAGTCATTCGAACACAACAAGGAAACACTGCTTGGTTTAGCATCAAGAAAGGTGTGAGTCAAGGCTGTATCCTTTCACTGTACCTCTTCAATCTCTATGCTGAGCAAATAATCTGAGATGCTGGACTTTCTGAAGAAGAACATGGCATCATGATTGGAGGACAACTCATTAACAACCTGTATTATGCAGATGCAGATAACACAACTCTGCTTGCTGAAAGTGAAGAGAATTTGAAACATTTACTGATGAAGGTCAAGGAACACAGCCTTCAGTATGGATTGAGCCTCAGCATCAACAAAACAATAATCCTTACAATTGGATCACTACACAATTTCTTGATAAATGGAGAAAAGATTGAAGTTCAAGAACTTGCTTTACTTGGTTCTACAGTCAACACCTGTGGAAGCAGCAGTCAAGAAATCAAAAGACACATTGCATTGGGAAAAACTGTTGCAAAAGATCTATTTAAAGTGTTGAAAAGTGAAGACATCACATTGAAGACCAAGGTGTGCCTGACTCATGCCATGGTATTTTCAGTCACTCATTGTTGAGTGAATGAACAAGTCTGGGACAGATGCAACGTATTGATTAATCCTTCTTTTCCACCAGGTGGCGCTGGTTGGTGTGTTGTTTCCCTTTCTGTGTTTTAAAGGCCTCAATCTGCTACCCTTTCGTTGGCCATAAGACTGGATAACAGGTAGCAGATCCATCTTGTCCAAGCCAGGAATTTCTGAGTCCCCTCTGGGGCTTACTAGATCTGTGGGCTTGAACAAGCCCTGCCTTATTTTCTTGTTCTTAAGTACGGGTAATGGCCTTTTACCTAGCCATGTCAGAGAATGTTGAGGTGTCCCACTCTCAATTTTTCACATGGGCCCGCTTTTCTGGGGTTTTGAGTTTAGAAACACTGCTTTATAAGATACACATGGCAAAGGGGATGTTGGCCAAGAGAAAAATGGCACAGTCTTGGGAGACTAGTATTGAGTACCCCACTATTACCCTGCCCCTCTGGCCATTAGTATTTAGTCCTGAGGCTATTGACAATGCATAAGGCTCTCTTTTTTGGCCCATAAGATTGGATTTTAGATTTTTATCTTCAAAACGTTAAAAAAAGAACCCAAACAAACAAATAAAACCTTCTGCTTAGGACCTTTAGAATAATTTTACAGGGGGACCTTTTACAAAGTCATGCAGAACAATGTCTAATGCAGTAGTATTACACTTATCAGACATCATCAGAGAAAGGTGTTGCATGTCAGCAAATTTTCTGATAATCAAATCTTTTTTCTATCAAGTCTTTTTTAAATTTTGCAGGAATGGAATAGATAAAACTAGATAAAACTAGTATTAAAATATATTGTGTATTCTGTGCTTTCTTAAACATAACATGCTGAATTTAATTTAGCTTATTTAGTAATGTGTTGTTGTTGTTATAATATCAGATTACTGTTTTGGTGATTTTGGGTATTATTTCCTTGCCAAATTGCTAAATGCTCTCATCATTCTTCCTCTTTTCTTAAGCATTCTCTACTCTTTTCCCTTTTTCCTTTGTGAAGTCAATGACATATTTCATGCTGGATATCAGACCAGCAGGCTTCCCAAAGTGGTTTAAGATAGGGGCTGAATTCCTCCATGAACATCAGGTGAACTAGTATATTTGGACAGAGGACCCTTCTCCTTTCCTGTCTTCTGTGGGGTCCTCTGTGTTCCAGAACAATCCAGGCCCCAAGGCTAGTTTCCTGCCCAGTGGTCCAGTGGGAGACCTCACTTTGGCACAGCTATTCTCTGAACACCTCCTTCCTATCCATTCTCCATAGTGGAGAACAGCTTTATTACAGATGCCAAGTAAATAAAATAAATGAAGTAGAACAGAGAGAAGGAGGAAGAAGTCTACAAAAATCAGAGTTCCAGGAATAGATTCTTACCAAAATGTGAGAGGCCAGAAAAGATAAATAACAGACAGGTCTTTCTTACTCTTCAAAACAGAAACTCAATTCAAGCTAGCTTAAGCTCAAAAGTTCACCAAACATAAAAGCCCTGGGAAACTTTAGGAGAGGGGGCTATAGGGCTAAGTGACCTTGGACCCAATTGCTCTTCATCTCTGCATTCCTCTCTCATGGCTTCACTCACAGTCTTACCTTCCCCATTCATTCAAAGCCTGTAGCAGTTCCGGGCTTGTATCCTCCTACTTTGTATCTAGCCATATGACAGGAGAACTTCTCTTTCCAATGATTCTGATGAAGATCTCAGAATTAGCTTTCACTGGCTTGGTTTAGGTCTTGTGGCTTCTGAATGTCAATTATTATGACCAAAAGGTTACACTACATTGATTGGCTAGCTCTAATTCACATATTACCTCTAGACATAGAAAGATGGGTCAGACAACCATGACCATGTGGTTTTAGAAGTCAGAGTTTGAGTGTAGTCATTCCCCAAAAGAAAGACCATTGTATTATTACCAGAGTAAGTATGAATGGATGTTAGAAGATAAAACCAATAAACTTGTGCTAAGGAAGCTAATGGGGAAAGGGAATCAAGCCTGGACACTGACTCTTGTGACTCAGAGTAATTCTAGCACACACCAGCAATGCCTTCCCATTGGGTGCCTATCTTCTCATATGACCCTCATCTTGAAGATTCTCCTTTCACTGCCATCTGCTCCCAGCAGAATCAGGGATGGAAGACAGAGAAGCCAAGGTTGATGTTGAAATCTCCATTAGACAAACATGTCTGAAGTCTCCAAGATCCTATATTCTACTAAGTAGGTCAGGACTTTATTTCACCTAATTTTTCTTTCTTTTGACAATCCTTAAGTAGGCCCAATATAATGACTGCTTTCCCAAGGATATAAATATTACAGAAAACACATAAATAAAGCTCAGCATCCACACCCAAGTTGCTTTGGTGGTACATGCTATGGACTGAATACTTGTGCTCCTCCCTCATTTATATGTTGAAATTCAATCTCCAGTGTGATAGTATTTGTTATGTGGCTAAGTCATGAGGGTAGAGCCCTCATAAATGGGAATAGTGCCCTTTTAAAAGAGACCCCAGAGAGCTCTGCTGTCCCTTCCACCATGAGAGGACCAAGAAGTTAGCACTCACCAGACTCCAAATATGCCAGGGCCCTGACCTTCAATTTTCCAGACTCCAGAATTGTGAGAAATAGATATTTGTTGTTTAAACTACTCAGTCTGTAGTAATTTTGTTATAGAGATCCAAATGGAGTAAGACTCCATATTATCACAAAAAAGAACTATATTGTAATTCCAGGTCAACCTACTTACCTAGCTACCCCACTGTACAATCAAGTTTTGAAAGGTTCTAGAGAGCCCCATGAATTTCTTCCTTGTCTTCTCTCCCTTACTCTGTCCCTCCCTCCTTCCTTCCTTCTTTCTTTCTTTTTTCCTTCCTTCCTTCCTTCTTTTCTTCTTCCTTTTATCTTTCTTTCCTACTTTCCTTTCCTCCTCAAAAACAGACTGAGATCTTACTATAGGCCAGTCTCTCAGGATGCAACCATGAGGACACAGGACATGATAACTGGCCTCACAGAGCTCCCAGAAAGTGGTAGAAATGAGTAAGCAGACAGTGATATTACATAGTGGTCAGTACATGCATAGAAATAGACACAGAGAAAGAAAGGAACATAGAGATAGGGACCCTTCATGCAGACTGGAAGGACAGAGAAGGCTCTGCAGTTGCATAATATCTAAACTGAATTCTTAAATATCAGAAAGAATTAGGCAAAGAAAACATCCCACCTGAGGAGGGGAAGTGCAGCTGTCCCAGGCAGAGGTTCCTGTGGAGGTGTGGTGGATTCAGAGAGACACAGGTCCTTCAGTTTGGCCAGAATGGTGTGAGTGTGGGAGGAGAGGGGCTGGAAGCAAAGGAGAGGATCTTCCACATCATAAATAAGTCCATGCATGTGCTAGTAATCTAAATGAGTGACTTGTTTTCTTACTTTCACTTGTTATTTTAAGTCATTTATCAGCAAGAGGGCTTCCTTGTAACAATTGTCAATATAAGGATCATGCCAGCAGGCAGCCCAGAGCAGACAGAAACAGTATGTGCCATCACACACCTATCTGTTCTTTGCCTGACCTCCTTTTCTCTTTGTCAAGACGAAAAGCAGCCTTCACCCCTCTTCTGCATTCCCATCCTCCTTCATCTCCCCAGGTGGCTGAGGAGTTTGTCATCTGGGTTCCCATAGCAGCTGAGACAACCCCCCTTCATAGAGTTTCTGTTGCAATTCTAACTGCAAGTGCAATAAGCAACCTACAAAATGATCCCCATGTCTGGCATTCTTGTCTTTGTATAATCCCTTCCCCATGAGTGTGGCTTGGACTTAGTGACTTGCCGACATGATGAGATACCACTTTGAGATTAGGCTGTACAAAGGCTGTGGCTTCTCACTTGGATACTCTGCTTCTCTCTCTCTCTCTGGGATCACCATCTGCCATGTCATGGGGACATGCAGGTAGCCTATGGAGAGGTCCACACTTTGAGGAATTCAGTGAGTGAGCTTGGAATCAGATTCTCCTGCTCCACTTCAGTTGACAATGGCTGTAGCCTTGGCTGACAGCTTGACTGTGACCTCCAGAGAGACCTTGATTCAAGAACACTCAGCTAAGCTGTGCTCAGATTGCTGGCCCACTGAAATTGCAGGATAATAAATGTTTATTTGAAACACTAGGTTTTGGGGTAACATTATGCAGCAGGAACTAACCCAACAAATATGTCCCCCTAACCAGACTCTGAGTCCCTCCAAAGCAGAACTATGCCTTACATATTTTGGATATCCCAGTGTCTGAAATGGTGGCTGCCACAAAATAGGTTTTCTACAGCTCTAAAGAAACAGGAGGGAGTAGGACCTGGCGAGCCACTCCCGAAACAACTAGCCATTGAAAACCCTATGAATAGCAAAGAGACACTGTCAGATATAGTGCTGGAAAATGAGGCCCCCAGGTTGGAAGGCACTCAAAAGACTACTGGGGAAGAGTTGCCTCCTCCAAGTAGAGTCTACCGTGATGACGGAAATGGAGTAAAGCCCCAAGGTGCTCAACTTGCTGATGTGGCACAACTCAAAATGAGGAGAAACAACTGTAAACATCCATTAATAATTGGAACATGGAATGTACATAGTATGAATCTAGGCAAACTAGAAATCGTTAAAAGAGAAATGGAGCGCATAAACATTGACATTCTAGGCATCAGTGAGCTGAAATGGACCGGCATAGGCCATTTTGAGTCAGACAAACATATGGTCTACTATGCTGGGAATGATAAACTAAAGAGAAATGGGGTTGCATTCATCATCAAAAAAGACATTTCAAGATCGGTCATGAAATACAATGTTGTCAGTGATAGAATAATATCCATACGCCTACAAGAAAGGCCAGTTAATATGACTATCATTCAAATTTATGCACCCACCACTAAGGCCACAAATGAAGAAAGGGAAGATTTCTATCAGCTTCTGCAATCTGAAATAGATCAAACATGCAATCAAGACATACTGATAATCACTGGTGACTGGAATGCAAAGGTTGGAAACAAAGAAGGCTCAGTAGTTGGAAAATATGGTCTTGGTGACAGAAACGAAGCTGGAGATTGCATGATAGAATTTTGTCAGACCAATGACCTTTTCATTGCAAATACATTTTTTCAACATCATAAATAGAGACTATGCACATGGACTTCACCAGACAGAACATACAGGAATCAACTTGACTACATATGTGGAAAGAGACGATGGAAAAGCTCTGTACAAAATGTCAAAACAAGACCAGGTGCTGACTGTGGATCAGACCATCAACTTCTCATATGCAAGTTCAAACTGAAGCTGAAGAAAATTAGAACAAGTATACGAGAGCCACGGTATCACCTTGAGTATATCCCACCTGAGTTCAGAGACCACCTCAAAAATAGGTTTAATGCATTAGACACAAATGACAGGAGACCAGAAGAGTTGTGGCATGACATAAAAGATATCATTCAAGAAGGAAGCAAAAAGTTCTCAAAAAGACAAGAAAAAAAGAAAAAACCAAATTACATGTCAAAAGAGACACTGGACCTTGCCCTCGAATGTCCAATGTCTAGCAGCTAAAGCAAAAGGAAGACATGAGGAAGTTAAGGAACTAAACAGAAGATTTCAAATGGCAGCTAGAGAAGACAAAAACAAATATTATAATAACCTGTGCAAGGAGCTGGAGGCAGAAAATCAAAAGGGAAGAACGTGCTCTATATTTCTCAAGCTTAAGGAAGTGAAGAAAAAAATTCAAGCCTCGAGTGGCAGTAGTGAAAGATTCTACAGGCAAAATATTCAATGACGCAGGAAACATCAAAAGAAGATGGGAAGAATACACAGAGTCATTATGCAAGAAAGAATTGGTAGAAGACCAACCATTCCAAGAGGTTGCATATGAAGAGGAAGCAATGGTGTTGAAGGACGAAGTGGAAAATGCCTTGAAAGAACTGGCAAAACACAAGTCTCCAGGAATTGATGGGATACCAATAGAGATGTTTCAACAAACAGATGCAGCACTGGAGGTGTTAACATGTTTATGCCAACAGATTTGGAAAACAGCTACTTGGTCAACTGACTGGAAGAGATCCATATTTGTGCCTATTCCCAAAAAAGGGGATCCAACTGAATGTGCAAACTATTGGACAATATCATTGATATCGCACACCAGCAAAATTCTACTAAAGATCATTCAGAAGCAACTGCAGCAGTACATAAACAGGGAATTACCAGAAAATCAAGCGGGATTCAGAAGAGGGCGGGGAACCAGGGACATCATTGCTGATGTCAGGTGGATATTAGCTGAAAGCAGAGAATATCAAAAAGATGTCTATCTATGTTTTATTGACTACGCAAAAGCATTTGATTGTGTGGATCATAACAAATTATGGATAACACTTCGGAAAATGGGAATACC
>VMDO01008381.1:0-84383 GCA_007922755.1 Pedetes capensis
AGGAGGAGGGGGAAGAGGAGGAGGAAATACTATACTCAGATGCCAATACAGGAAAATAAGAAGTAAAGCAACCACAACTTCCAAGAACTATGGGAAAAGATAAAGTGATGTAACCTAAGAATCTATGATATAGAAGAAAGAAATGAGACTAAAACTAAATGCATAGAAAATCTATTCAATGAAACAGTAACAGAAAGCTTCCCAAATCAAGAGAACAAAATAGACCCCCAAACCATAGAGGCATCTAGAACCCCAAGAAGACATGACCAGAACAGATCTTTTCTACATCACATTATAGTTGGAATGCAGAAACCATAAAGAAAAAAAAACAATTTCAAATGCTATAGAGAAAATTGTCAGCTCACTTAAAATGTAAACCCATCAGAATAACATCAAACCTCTCATCATGAACACTAAAACCCAGGGAATCATGAAATGATATATTTCAAGCCCTGAAAGCAAATAACTGCCAATCAAAACTACTATATCCAGCAAAGTTATCCTTTAAAATAGTTGGAGAAATAAAGACCTTCCAAAGTAAACACAAATGTAAACAACTGAAGACCACCAAACCAGCATTGTAGAAGATACTTAAAGGAAGTCTAAGCACAAAGGAAAAAAAAGCCAGACACAAATATAAGAATACAAGAATGAATATACCCTGTAAGAAAAACAAATGGGCAAATGAAAGCTAAGAAAGATCTAAGGGTATTTGCCTTAGTAATCCAGCAAACCCATAGTATGAAGAGGGGAGAAAGTAAAGAACAATCAGTGTTCAAACCAACTAAAAAAACAAACAACAAAATGATACAAAACACCAAATTCCTCTTAATTATAATTCCATAAATATAAATGGTCTTAATGCTCCAGCTAAATGACATAGATTAACCAATAGGATTAAGAAAGAAGACTCAACTATTTGCTGTCTTCTAGAAGCACACCTACTCAGAAAGACACACAGTGACTGAAAATTAAAAGATGGAAAATGATCCACCATGCATGAGGAAGCCAAACAAAAGAAAAACAAAAAAAGCAAGGGTTGCTATATTGATATCTGACAAAGTTGACATTAGCTCAAAATTAATCAGAAGGGACAAAAAAGATTAATACATATTAATAAAGAGAGCAATCAATCAAAAAGATAGGAAAATTGTTAATATTCATGTACTGAATACTGGCACATGTAATTTCATAAAACTAATATTACTGTCTATAAAAGAACAGTTAGATCCAGATAGAATAATAATGGGTGACTTCATTACCTTACTCTCATCAATAGATAGATCATCCAAACCAAAAAAATCACAAAGAAACCCAAGAATTACAGACCACCTGGGATTAACAGACATCTACAGAATATTACATCATCCAACAGATACAGAATATATATTCTTCTTAGCACCATGTGGAACTTTTTCTAAAACAGACCACATTTTAGCTCTAAAAACTAACCTTAGCAACTACAAAAAAATTGAAATTATTCCTTGTATCTTATCAGATCACAATGGAAAAAAATTAGAAATCAATATCAAGAAAAACTGCAAAAATTTTGCAAATACATAGAAATTAAATAACATACTTGAATAATCAATGGGTCACTGAAGAAATCAGAGAGGAAATTTAAAAATTCCTATAATCAAATGAAAATGAAAACTCAGCCTACCAGAACCTTTGGGATTCAGCAAAAGCAGTACTACAAGAGAAATTAATAGCTATGATTATTTACATCAAAAAGTCAGAGAAAGCTCTTATAAGTAACTTAATGATACACTAAGGCATTAGAAAAACAACAAGAAGCCAATCTCAGAATTAGTAGAAAAAAGAAATAATAAAGATCAAGGGAGAAATCAATGAAAAGGACATTAACAATACAAAGAATCAATGAAACTAATAGCTTATTCTTTGAAATGATAAACAAGATCAACAAACCCTTAGTCAAACTAACCAAAAGAAAATGAGTGAAGATTAAATTTAACAAAATTAAAGGTAAAAAAGGAGACATTGCAAAACATACCAGTGAAATACAAAGGATCCTCAAGAATTACTTTCAGAACTCGTTCTCCCCAAAAAAGGAATGTACAGAAGAAATAGATAAATTCCTTAACACATGTAACCTACCAAAATTGAATCTAGAGAATGTTGTTGTTAGGTGCTGTTGAGTCAGATCTGATTCATAGCGACCCCAGGTACAACAGAATGAAACGTTCCACTGACAGTGGTACTAAGGCATATCCAATTCAAATAATTAATTATCTCTTCGGTATAGTATCTATCATATATACACACACACATGCACACACACACACACATAATATACACATACATGCATACATATATGTATATATGTATATACATACATATATGTATATATAACATGTATGTATGTATGTGTATTTATATGAAACCAAAACCATGCCCAATTTATATTCTTAGCTTATGTGATTCAAGGAAGGAGTTTAACCAAATCTCTGAAAAATAAAATGGATAAAAGACTTCAGTAGACATTTTTCAAAGAAGACATACAAATGGCCAACAAGCATCAATCATCAGGGACATTTAAATCAAAAGCACCAAAAGCTATCATCTCAGACCAATTAGAAAAGTCAAATGCGTGTGTGTGGAGGTGTTGGCTATTTAGCACAGTGGCAGGACCATTCCTAGCAAGCATGAATCCCTAGGTTTGATCCCCTACAACTGAAGAAAGGATGAAAAAGAAGAAAGAAAGGGGGAGAAAGAGAGAGAGAGAGAGAGAAAGGGAGGGGGGAGGAAGGAAGGGAGAAAGAAAGAAAAGGAAAGAAAGAAGAAAGAAAGAAAGAAAGAAAGGAAGGAAGGAAGGAAGGAAGGAAGGAAGGAAGAAAGAAAGGAAGGAAGGAAGGAAAGAAGGAAGGAAGGAAGGAAGGAAGGGAAGGACAGACAGAGAGAAAGAAAGATAAAGAAAGACACAGGAAGGAAGGAAGGAAGGAAGGAAGGAAGGAAGGAGGGAGGGAGGGAGGGAGGGAGGGAGGGAGGGAAGGAGGGAGGAAGGGAGGAAAAAGGAAAGAAGAAAAAAGGAAGATAGATGTTAAATATTGGTGAGGATGTGAAGGAAAGGGAATCTTTGTATAGTGTTAATGGGAATGTAAATGAATACAGTCATTATGGAAAACAGTATGGAGGCTTGCCAAAAAAAAAAAAAAAAAAAAAAAACCTACCATGTGACCCAGCAATCCCACTATTAGGTATATGTCCAAAGGAAATGAAAGTAATCTGTCAAAGAGACATCTGCATGCCAACATTTATTACAGTGTTATTCACAATAGACAAGATAAAGAATCAACCTAAGTGTCCATCAATGGATAAATCAATAATGTAGTACATATATATATATGTATACATACAATGTAATTATTATTCAGCCATTGAAATGAAGGAAACCCTGCCATTTGTGAAAATACTGATGAATCTGGAGTTCATTATGTTAAGTGAAATAAGGCAAGCACCAAAAGATAAATACTGAAGAATCTTACATGCAGAATCTAAAAGAGCCTCAAAGGGGCAGAGAGTAGAATGGTGTTGACCTGGCACTGAGTTGTTTGGGATTGGGGTGGGGTGGGACAATGCTGGTCAAAGGATAAACAATTGTATAGAAGGAATAAGTTCAAGATATCTATTTTAAAACAGTGATTATAGTCAACAGTATTGTATCGTTGAAAACTGCTAGGGAAATGAATATAAAGTATTCTTACCACACAAAAATGATAACTGCAAAGTAATGCATAGGTAAATTAGCTGGAGTTAGTCATTCCAAAATTTCAATATACTCTTATTTTAAAATGTATGTTGTATATGACAAATACGATTTTACCTGTCAATTTAAAAAATAAATAGAAAGAAACAATATATAAGATAAATCTTGGATTGATAGGCTAAAAGAAACAAAGGAAAAGAAGAAGAAAAACAGGCTGAAATCCAGCTAATGAGTGCTAGCAGATAGGCAGTTTAGCTCAGTTGGTAGAGTGCTGCTCTGTACACTCTGAGGCCCTGAGTGCAATCCCCACCACCACAAAAATGAGAGAAGGATCTGGCAACCCACTCTTGAAACAATTCTGAAATAAACAGCCATTGAAAACCCTATGAATAGCAGAAAATCCCTGACATGGTTCTGGGCATGTGACAGTGTCAGGGTATGGTTCCTTCTGTTGTACATAGGGTCACCATGAGTCGAACATGACTGGATAGCACTTAACAAAAACAACAACAATTCCTATGTATAAAATGTATTTAAATCCAAGATGTTTCCTTCCAAATAAACATTGTCTAGGGCCTCAGCAGATTTTATTAAGAAAACAAAAAGCAAACAAACCCCATAATCAATTCTTCAAATGAATTTCACTACCAAAGCTTGATGGGCGTGTTGAAAGCTCTCCAAACTGTCAGCCTCTGCTTTCCTGGGGCCCATCTCATCTGATCATTTATTTGACAGAGAAACAGCTCCAGCTTCTGCTTTTCCTTAAATTGCTGAGATTTCTTCCCCCCAATTAAATCACCCAGTGACAGCAGCAATTCTATTAGGCTACTTTCTTAACTCAGTCAGAAGGCAGAAGGATAACAAGGTAAGGCTTACAACAATATTAAATCATGTTAAGAACCATCACTCACTGGCTCTGGATCCAAATCAAAGCTGTGAAATACAAGATGACATTGGATGCTGAAGTGAAAAATACCAACCATGTTTCTCTGAGACTCAGACATTAGTACTCAGCCACATTTTATATAACCGTCTGCTCAGAAGATTAGTAAAACAGAGGCTGCAAAACCTGGAAATCCTCCTACCCACATTAAGCTAATTGAGTTGGAGACATCCAATTCATCATATTTGCAGCCTGATTTATAAGCAACTCACCCTGCCCTGGAGCAGAAAGTGAAATGTTATGAGCTAGCTATTCTTAAAATTTTAAATCTAGCAATTCTGACCCTGTCAATATCTTAATGGTACAAAAAAGAAGAAGAATCCAAGTGCACTTCTGTGACCCTGATGAAAAAAATAAACACCTAGTGCACATTTTATGACTGACATTTCTATGAACAGTCCAGCCACATATTAGAAATCCTCTGTGCCAGGAACCTATGGAAATGCACCATCATTTTAGCTACTTGATGGGGTCATTTGAAATTGGTTCTCTGCTATGATGAAACTTCCATTCAGCATAAAGAAAACAATCTTATGACAGTTAAAGTCCAAATTTAGAGAAGATATTATTGCTTTTGGCTTTCATAGCTGGTAAAAGCTTATGACACTAAATAATAAACACAGAAAATTGCCTTAGGAGAAAACGTGAAAAATATGGAGGGAAATGGGATTAGGTACAGAAGTTCTGCATTTGGAGCACTGTCCTGAAGCAAATGCACACTGGAATCTTCCTCCCTGAACCTGCTGATCTATGTTGCTGAAGACTGCTGTAGAATTGGACAAACCTCATGCATAAAACAGGTTGGGGGGTCCTCCTTCTATTTTCTTCTGACATTTATAAAAGATTTCTTCCCAAGAACGACAAGAATTCCTTAACCAAGCAAAAACTGTGAGGCAGAGAAATGAGAATCATAACTTTTCAGAGATGAAAGGGAACTTGAAGATGGGTGCAGTGGCGCATGGCTATAATCCCAGCAACTTGGGAGGTGGGGGAAGAAGGATTGCAAATTGCAGGCCAGAAGCATTTGGGAAACTTAGACCTTGGCTTAAAATAAAAAATAAAAAAGGGGCTGGAGTTGCAGCTCAGTGGTAAGACACTTGAAAATTAGGTGTAAGGTTCTGGATTCAACCCCTGAGGACTGACTGACTGACTGACTGAATAAATAAATAAATAAATAAATAACTTTTAAAAGGGGAACTTTAAATTCATTCCATCTGTCCAGAAATTCTTAACTTCATACCTGTGGTCCTTAAGGAGTCCATACATGGTTTTAAGTATCCATGTCATCCTGAACTTTTATGTAAGATTTTTGTGAGTATATATTGCTAGTTTTATCTGGAAAAAAGGCTTGTTTTCATTAGTTTCCCACAGGAGCCAATAACTTCAAAAATGTTAAAAATATGGTCTCCATCTCCCCCCGATAAAGCATGATTCCACATCCTACATGTATCTCTTAACTGAATCATCTTTACAATACCTCACTGAGGGCTTCCTACATTCTTTTTGAGTATCTTGAATAAAAGGAAGCTCACTACCTTATAAGACAGACCATCCTATTTTTGTGAGCAGCAATATTAAACTTTTATTTAGGAACAAGAAGTACGAAAGCCATAAGATTCTGAGAGAGAAGTTCAGCACTGCTACAATAACCACAGGAAAGTGGGTGATTCTTCCATAGCAAAGAAAGAGCAGAGAAATCACTCAGCATGAAGAGATGAGAGAAACTACTTGTAGCAGTGTGTCCTGTCAGAGGAACTATTCCTCACTCTGGGGGAGTGCCAGCAACCCTAAGGAACTGAATGGGCACCACAACAACCAAGTGAATGAAAAATCCATAGTGGATGGTGGCCACTGACCTGAATGTTCTTAGAGGAACTGGAACACAGTACAAAGGAAAGAAAATCTCCATGGTAAAGGAATGGGGGCCAGTTTGCCAGTTTGATAACAGCACTTTAGACCCCTGGCAGCTTGTGTGGGATTCCCACCCATTTCATTCTTCAGTTCATCCTTACTTAATACATTGCAGCACTTCCAATACTTTCCAAATCTACTTCCTATAACTTGTATATGACTTTAAATATGCTGTTTATACACTATATAAGCAGATATGTTTTTGTATTCTCTCTTCTGCACTATTCAACACTGTCCTACCTTCCCACTCACCTGGCCAATGCCCATCTAACCCAGCTACCTCTCCTCTTCTCCCATCTCTCCTCCTGACTTCCACCAATCTACAACTGATATCTCTCTCTACAATATTGATCCCCTAAACTTACTCATCACTATCCTTATCAACTACCTCCTGAGGGAACTCTCTCAAGTAATACCTGACTTCCTCTTAGGTTAAATGTGACTCTGCTCAAATTTGTTCCTATAGCATCAGAGTGATCTGTCTACCCTGAGTGAAGCTAGAGATCAAGATATCAAAAGAAGGCTTTTCAATAAGCCCCAAATAAATAAGGAAGAGATAACCACACTAACAAATGTCCAGAAACTTAAGAAATATGAAGAAGCAAGATGAAGAGAACTTCCATAATGACCACAACATTTTTTTTTGTGGTACTCAGGGTTGAACCCAGGGCCTTGCCCTTGCATGCTTTACAAGTGCTCTACCACTGAGCTGCACCCCAGCCCTTTTTTTTTACTTCCTGTGGTCTCAAACTTGCAATCCTCCTGCCTCTGCCTCCCAAGTTTCTAGGATTACAGGTGTGTGACACTGCACCCAGCTGACCACAACATTTCAATAACCAAAGTCAAGGACACTGAAACTGAAATGCTTAAAATGCCAAACAATTTACAAGTCTCCTTATAAAAATGATAAATGAAGTAAAAGAATACACAACTAAGCAGAGAAAGGCAATTGAGATACTTGACAAAAAAGTATCCAGCTTTGAAGAAAAATTTCGCAAAGAAATCAAGATCTTGAAAAGAAATCAGACAGAAATGTGGGTATTGAAAATCACAGTTAATTAAACAAAAATGACAGCCAAACATGTTCAAATAAATTGATTGAGGCAGAGGATAGAATATCTGGGAATAAAGACAAGGTTGGAGAGCTTATCTTTTTAGAAACTAGAAAGAAGAAATAAAAAGGATATGAACAAAACTTTTAGAACCTATTTGATAAAATTAAGGGGCATGATCTAAGAATAAAGAGGGTAGAGGAAGGCACTCATAGTGAAACTAGATTCACAGAGAAACTGTTCAGTGAATTAATAGCTGAAAAAATTTTCAAACATAGCAAAGAAATGAACACTCAAACCATGGAGGCATCTAGAATTCCAAATAGGTCAGACCAAACAGATCCTCCCTACATCAAGTTATAGTGGGGATGCTAAAACTACAAAAATAGGAGGTACAGGTAGGGCTAGCCTCAGGGATGTGGATGTGGAAGGGATGGTACTTCACAGTAAAACTCAAGCTGATGAAAAACAAACTCCCTAATCTTAATAACTGTTCACATGTTTATTATTACACTCAGTGCATGAATATAGAAGCTGGGTTCAGGAGGTCCAGTTACTTCCCAACTGGACCAACTAAGGCCAATGCTAGGTCTTAATAAGTTCCCCATTCCCCTTATGGCTGTAGTAAAGCAGCCAGTAAGAGAAATAATAGAATCACCACTGGGTACATGGGGCTCTGAGATATGGATCCTCTAAATTTTTTTCTTTACAAAAATATCTCATCTGTGGTTGCACAAGGCCTAAATGGCCATTTGACTTTAGTAATGAGAGAGATGCTGTTCTTATTGAATCAATCTGATGCACACAATTCACTTGGCAAGACTTTGGATAAAAGAGATATTTGTCCTTTGTCAACAACATGGCATAACCAAATAAAAAGTCAGTGGTAGCAGTTTTCAACAACATCTCCCAGAAGCTGAAATGAATAAACTTTCAATCTGCTGAGAAGAGCGCATCTGCTCTCCACTTCCTGGGAAACAGGAATAACTGGGAGATGGGAGTCCGGAACCCAGGTTGCGGTGTCAGATCCTGTGTTCACCGTGCATCTTCCCTGGGAATGTCTCATAATCTCTCTGATTCTTAGTTTTTGTTTTTGTTTGTGTGTGTGTGTGTGTGTGTGTGTGTGTGTGTGTGTGTGTGTGTGTGTAAGACAAACTAATTCAAATGCCTTATTTCAAATCCTACTTTTCAGTCCAAGTTCTGTGATTTTATAAGACTTACTCCTGGATGCTGGGCCATCCAGCTATTTAGGGAACATATGGCTAAACCTAAAAGCCAAGCTTGCCTGAGTTCATGCAGCACATAATCTAAACTATAACAGGATATAATGTTGTGTGAGAAGGTGGTCTCTTCTCTTGCTCATGTAAATACAGTAGTCTCCCTTTATCTGTGGTTTTACTTACCCTAGTCAACCATGGTCTGAAAATATCAAATGTAAAATTCCAGAAATAAACAATTCATAAGTTTTAAATTGCACACTTCTGAATAGTGTGATAAAAAACTACACTGTGCTGCTACATCCCTCTTGGGACCTGAGTCATCTTTGTTGAGCATGTCCATGCTATACATATTTTGTATCATTTTAGTCACTTAGTAGTCATCTTAATTATCAGATGGACTACATAGTATTGCAGTACTTGTGTTACAATAACCATTATTTTACTTAATAATGTCCCCAAAGCACAAAAGTAGTGATGTTGATAATTTTATTTTAATATACTGTTATAATTGTTCTATTATTTGTTGTTAAGCTCTTATTGTGCCTAATTTATAAACTACATCATAGATTTGCATTCATAAGAAAAAAACAGTATATATCTAGGATTTGGGACTATCTTTGGTTTCAGGCATCCATTGGAGGTCTTGGATATTATCCCCCAGGGATAGGCAGGGACTACTGTATGAAGAATATTTAAGCTTTAGTTGTTCCTAATGGAGAAATAAAACCTATTTTTAGAAAAGCTATTTTTAAAAGTTTCATGTTGCTTGTTTATAGCTAAAAGCTGGTCACATAAATGTCTCATAATTTACTAAGAAAATAAACTAACAACAAAGCTACTTATTAAATTATTTTTCTTTACATAGAATATGAGAAATTAAAAACAGAAAATCTAGAGCTCCATACTGAAGTTCAATTAATATTATTTCAAGCTGATTTTTACAAATAACCCATGACTTCTATATGTGCCCTGATGCTTATTGGCTTCCAATATCAGGGGAAGGGGTGTTCTTCTTAGTATTATTCATAAAAGGATGTCAATAAGCACCTCTTGAATGCATTTTAAATGAACTTACCTATGGCCCCAAACTGGCTCCAAGCCCTAACACACTCAATGTTCTGCCAATTCAGAAGGAACAAATCATGTGCCTTCAGAGTGGTTTTGGTGAGTCAGTTAGCCTAAGGGGACATGTCCTAGGAGCTGCGTTCACGTTAAATCTGCTCACCAGACAATGTCAGTTCTTCTGTAAGTTGGAACAAATCATTTCAACTTTCTCTACCAAGTTTTCTTCTAAAACATTCTTTCTTAAATAAGCATTATGAGGTTTCCTCTGCATTAATTCAATCTGGTTAAATGAGCAATTTATTTATTTGTTTGTTTATTTATTTGTTTTGCATTACCAGGGGGCTGAATCCAGGGCCTCACACATACTTTGCAACCCTACCACTGAGCTGCACTCCAAGACCTTTAAAAAAATTTTTTTTTCTCAAGACAGAGTCTTGCTAAGTTACAAAGGCTCCCTCTGGCCTTGCACTTTCAATCCTCCTGCCTATGCCTCCCAAGTTGCTGGAATTGCAGGCATGTGCCACCTAAGCACTTCATATAGCTCCTGATCACTAAGTGATTCATCTTAATTTCTATAAGAAAATTTAAGCTCATTACAGAAAGATCTTTTAGCTCTTTCTTCTTTTACTATTTCCTATTTTTAGCAAAGTGTTTAGCAAAGTGCTGGTAACACACATAACAAACACTGAGTAAATAATGCAGCATTTTTGAGTAGAAAACAATGGTTCTTCAAAATTAGTGTAGAACAGAGTCACTTACAGAGACCCTGAGAATATAGAGCCCCTCGCTTACTGAAGCTGGATGGAGGTGGGCCTCTATATGATTTTAATATGCACCAACAAGTCTAAGAAACATTTATTTAAGTACATTAATTGGTCCTAACAGCAGCCACAAGAGACACTGGGAAAAGAAAACACCAGTAGTTAACACTAAAGGTTCAAGTTCAGGCTCTGCCATCTCTGACCAAGGTATTTTGATGAATCTTTTAATTGCCCTGGGCCTAACCTCCTCCCCCCTCATTAGTAATATGAGAAAGTTGGATCAGATCAGTAGCTTCTTGAATATCTTGACTTCCAGCATAGTAAGAAATATATCTGACAGTGTGACTCAGTGCACACCCACAGATACTCACACTGAAGTGAAACAAAGTTTTGTTTTATTTATGATATATTTTCTATTCTATTCTTTTATTTGACTCCCAACTTACCAATTAAATTTATTTTGTATCTACTATAGAGTCATTTCCTCACATGTCAGTCAGTTTGCCATGCCGTGGGGCTTGTGTGTTGCAGAGATGCTGAAGGGTATACCACCAGTATTACAGATACCAAGGGGGTCACCCATGGTGGACAGGTTTCAGCTGAGCTTCCACATTAAGAAAGAATGGAGAGAAGGATATGGTTAATCTACTCCTGAAACAATTAGCCATTGAAACCCCTATGAATAGCAGCGAAACACTGTCAGATATAGTGCTGGAAAATGAGCCTTCCAGGTTGGAAGGCACTTAAAAGATGACTAGGGAAGAGTTGTTTCTCCAAAGTAGAGTCTACTTTAATGATAGGAATGGAGTAAAGCCCCAGGAATCTCCATTTACTGAGGTAGCTTGACTCAAAATGAGAAGGGACAACTGTAAATATCCATTAATAATTGGAACATTGAGTGCACATAGTATCAATCTAGGAAAATTAGAAATCATCAGTGGGGAAATTGAGCACATAAATGTTGACATTCTAGGCATCAATGAGCTGAAATAGACTGGCATGGGCCATTTTGAATCAGATAATCATATGGTCTACTATGCAAGGAATAACAGAACAAAGAGAAATGTGGCTGCATTCATCATGAAAAAGATATCTCAAGATTGTGTCCTGGGATATAATGCTGTCAGTGATAGAATAATATCCAGATGCCTACAAGGAAGGCCAGTTAATATGACTATTATTCAAATTTACATACCTACCACTGAGACTACAAATAAAGATAGGGGAGGTTTTTACCAGCTTCTGCAATCTGAAATAGATCAAACATGCAATAACCACGGACTGATAATTATTGGTAACAGAAATGCAAAAAGTGGAAACAAAGAAGGCTCAGTAGTTGGAAAATATGACCTTGGTGACAGAAATGATGCCAGAGATCACAAGATAGAATTTTGTCAGACTGATGATCTTTTCATTGCAAATACATTTTTCACCAACATAAATGGTGACTATACAAACAGAAATCACCAGATGGAATGGACAGGAACCAAGTTGACTACATTTGTGGAAAGTGATGAAACAAAAGATTAATTTTAAATATCAGAGAAGAACAAGTGCAAATCGTGGACAAGACCATTAATTGCTCACATGTAGGTTCAAACTGAAATGGAAGAAAATTAGAACAAGTATACAAGAGCCAAGGTATAACCTTGAGTATATCCCACCTGAGTTCAGAGACCACCTCAAGAACAGGTTTAATGTGTTAAACACTAATGATCAAAGACCAGAGAAGTTATGGTGTGACATCAAAGCCGTCATTCACAAAAAAAGCAAAAGGTTATTAAAAAGAAAGGAAAAAAAGCAAAACCAAATCACACGTGAAAAGAGATGCTGAAACTTGCCCTTGAATGTTGAGCAGCTAAAGTAAAAGGAACACATGGTGAAGTAAAAGAACTACACAGAAGATTTCAAAAGGGAGCCCAAGAAGACAAAATCAAATATTATAATGACATATGAAAAGGGCTGGAGATAGAAAGCCAGAAGGGAAGAATATGCTCTGTTTCTCTAAAGCTTAAGAAAATGAAGAAAACTTTCAAGGGTTGAGTGGCAATAGTGAAGCATTCTACAGAGAAAATATTAGACGACACAGGAAACATCAAAAGAAGATGGAAGGAATACCCAAGGTCATTTTATCAAAAACAATTGGTAGATGATCGGCCATTTCAAGAGGTTGCATGTGATCAAGAATCAGTGGTACTAAAAGAAGTGGAAGCTGTCTTGAAGGATTTGGTGAAACAGAAGTCTCCAGGAATTGATAGAATACAAGTAGAGATGCTTCAATAAACAGATGCAGCACTGGAGGTGCTAACTTGTTTATGCCAAGACATATGGAAAACAGCTACCTGGCAAAAAAACAGAGACCCACAGTTGTGCCTATTCCCAAGAAAAGAGAACCAACCAAATGTGGAAATCATCCAATGATATTATTAATATCACTCACAAGTAAAATTTTGCTAAATATCATTCAAATTTGACTGCAACAGTATACAGGCAGAGTACTTCTGGAAAATCAAGCCAGATTTAGAAGAGAGTGTAAAACCAGGGACATCATGGCTGATGTCAGATGGATATTAGACAAAAGCAGAGAATACCACAAAGATGTCTATCTATGTTTTATTTACTATGCAAAGGCATTTGATTGTGTGGATCACAATAAACTATGGATAACATGGTGAAGAATGGGAATACCAGAACACTTAATTGTGCTCATGAGGAATCTGTATATGCACCTGGAGGCAGTGTTCAAACAGAACATGGAAACACTGCCTGGTTTAAAGACAGGAAAGGTGTGCATCAGGGCTATATGCTTTCAGCATACTTCTTCAGTCTCTATGCTGAGAAAATAATTTGAAATGCTAGACTTTATAAAGAAGAATGCCACATTGCAATTGGAGGAATACTCATCAACAACCTGAGTTATACAGATGATGCAACTCTGCATGCTAAAAGTGAAGAGGATTTGAAATATTTACTGATTGAAGATCAAAGAACACAAACTTCAGTATGGACTGTGCCTCAACATCAGCAAAACAAAAATCTTTACAACTGAGTCTGTGCATAGCTTCATGGTAATGGAGAAAAGATTGAGGTTGTTTAAAAATTTTTGCTTTATTTGGTTCTACAATCAGTACTCATGGAAGCAGCTGTTAAGTAATCAAAAGATGCATTGCATTGGGAAAAGCTGTTGCAAAAGTCCTCTTTAAAGTGTTGAAAAATAAAGATGTCACATTGAACATGAAAAGTGTGCCTGATTCATGCCATGGTATTTTCAGTGGCATCATACGGTTGTGAAAGGTGGACACTGAATAAGGGAGAAAGGAAAAGAATTGATGCATAGGAATTATGGTGCTGGAGATGAATACTTAACATACTGTGGACTGCAAACAGAACCAGTAGATCTATTCTAGAAGATATTCAACCAGAGAGTTCCTTGGAAGCTAGCGTGGCTAGACTATGTCTTACATATTTTGGACATATTGTCAGAAAGGACCAATCTCTGGAGAAGGACATCATGTTTGGGAGAGTGGCAGGTCAATGACAAAAAAGGAAAATCCTAAACTGGATGGACTGACACAGTGTCTGCAACAATGGGCTTAAATATAAAAAAGATCATGTGCCTGGCACAGAATCATGGAGTGTTTTATTCTGTTGTACATAGGGTCACTATGAGTCGGACCTGACTCCATGGTATCTAAAAACACAACATTGGCTCGTTTGCAGGTTAAAAAGCCTAGATTTTCCAAGTGTGGTCGTGTGTGCCTATAATCCCAGCATCTCTGGAGGTGGAGACATGAGGGTCACAAGTTCAAGGCCAGAAGCAGCCTGAGTAATTTAGTGAAACTCTGACTCAGAATAAAAAAATAAAAAATTTGCTGCAGGTGCAGCCCAATGAGAGAGCACTTGAAAAAATATATGTGATACCCTCGGTTCAATCCCCAAGTACTGAAAAAATAAAGAGATAAAGAGAGGAAGATAAGAAAGAAAGAAAAAAAGAAAGAGAAAAAGAGAGAGAGAGAGAGAGAGAGAGAGAGAAGCCTTGATTTCATGATTTTTATTGTCCTCTTCTGAGTTAAAATTTTATGATACTGATTTGCTGGTGCATTATATGACTGTCTAAGGTGAAATGTCTGATATCACACTAGCTAGACTCATATCCCAGGTCTATCAATATTAACTATATGAACTTGGAAAAGCAGTTTTTAACATTGTGCCCATTTTCCTCATCCATACAGTGGGAATAATAATATATATGTTCAAACATCTTCTATAACTAAAAAGAAATTTCACTTCCTTTTTACTTATTTTATCTTATTTCATTTCCTTATTTCTTTTTCATTAATAAATGTTGGTAAGGTATAGAGTAATAAGTCTTTTGCTCTATCCATTATGCAACTGTGAAAGTCGATTTTTTATGCTTTGTTGTTGTTAGGTGCCGTCGAGTTGGTATCCGACTCATAGCGACCCTCTATACAACAGGGGAAACACTATTGTCAGTGCTTCTCTGCCGTCCATAGTGTTTTCAATGGCAGATTGACCTTTGGGAGGGGGTTGCCAGGTCCTTCTCCCAAGCCTACAGCTTCTGGTGTTCCCAGGCGGTCTCCCATCCAGGTACTAACCAGGCCTGACCCTGCTTAGCTTCCGAGATCTGACGGGATCGGATGCCACAGGGCTATACAGCTGCAGGCTTTTTATGCGTTAGTGAATTCTTATTCAGAACCCTCAAAACCTAACTTATGGCCACAATTGATTTGCTACACTTGATTTGAACTAGCTAAATTGACATTCAGTTGCACAAAAGAGAAACATTTGGATAACATACCCTTGCTTATCTGAGATGGAAATATTCGATAGTATAAAGACGTTATCTCAAGGACAATAAGGATAAGCATACAGTAAAGCTAGCCAATACTTACTGAGAGTTCAGTAATCTTGAATTTTGATTTGCTTTTGTACACACATGCATTTTCTACCTGTAATTTGAAATAATTACTATTTCTTGAGTACATGCTACATGCCAAGCACTACTTTAACCCTTACTGTAAAACCCTACTATAAGGTCCTAGAAAGGGGAAGTTAATAGACTTGCTAATAGATAGAGCTAGAAGTAACAGCCACAATGGAAACATAAGTGATTCTAAAGCCCACCTGCTTTCCACTATTGTGCATGCTATTATTTTTCTAGATTAGTTGAGAAATAGTTTAAAATTTTCCAACTTAATCAATGTCAATACTTATTTACTAATCTATTACATAGAGTTTGAATAAATTCTGTGTAGCTTTGCTAAAGAGAGAGTGATCTCCCATTGAAAACATGCTCCCTAAAAGGTTATAGCCCCCTCGAACACCTTTTTTTTTCCAGGCATTGGGACCCAAGGTCTCACACATGCTTTTTGCAAGCACTAATCCACTGAGCTGTACCCCTAGCCCATTTTTTTTACTTTGACTTTTTGAGACAGGGTCTCACTAAGTTATACTGGCTGCCTCTGGTCTCAAACTTGCAATCCTCCTGCCTCTGCCTCCTGAGTGGCTGGGATTAAAGACATGCCCACAATGCCTGGCTCTCCACAAATTTTTTTTTAGTGGGGAAGGGATATAAGAGTTATGTATCATGTTAGGGCATCAATAACACCAGTGGCATTAACAGTAGTAATAGATGTCCTTCATTGATGGACAGCCTTTATGAGCATTAGTACTTTGTTTGTAATTGTACCAGACCTTGGCAATACTGAAATCGTTGTGTTGAAAAGAAAGTCTGTGTGTAACTGAGTTAACTCGTTAGAAACATCTGTAGCTATAAATAACAAGTGACTCTAAGCCTGCAGCTGTAGCCCTCTGGCATCTGATCCTGTCAGATCTTGGAAGCTAAGCAGGGTCAGGCCTGGTTAGTACCTGGATGGGAGACCGCCTGGGAACACCAGAAGCTGTAGGCTTGGGAGAAGGACCTGGCAACCCCCTCCCCCAAAAAATCAATCTGCCATTGAAAACCCTATGAACAGCAGAGAAGCACTGACAATAGCGTTTCCCCTGTTGTACAGAGGGTCGCTATGAGTCGGATACCGACTCGACGGCACCTAACAACAACAACAACACCTAATTCCAGATTGTAAACAATCCTTATTTTCAACAGTTATGTCTACAACATGTATAACAATCATATTGTATAGAAAAATCATTACTATTAACATTATTATTTAGCCAAGAGAAAAAGGAGATCTGAACTCATCTTTCAAAAGCCAGGGTGGGAACCTACCAGCCCTTGGAGGACTTAGTTCTAAAGAGAATTCTTCAATTGTGAAAGTGTACTATAGATCCTATGCCTACCATTTTCTTCTCTATTTCAATGTCTTGCCACAAATATTTGAGATAAGCCAATAGTACCCTTTCCAATTAAAGATAATTGAGGTAAAAAATGTTTCATTTGCATAGAATTTCGATCAGGTGCTTTTGTGCCTGGATTCAGCATATGTCTTTCAAGCCCATATTTCACTCAACTATTTTCTCTCACCAAGCACTGAGCTGGGAACAAAATGCATTATCACAAGTATGCAAATTTCTGCCAACTCCTTCTTATGTCTTTAACTAAGAGTATCTCAATTTAGCCTCATATATTTCAGCTTCTTGAAATATTTAGCCTCATATATTTCAGTTTCTTCCTTAAATCCAGATGCTTACAAAATCATCAGCTCAGCTACTTCTACCATCTAGTGGCAAGAGTTAGAAGTGAATGGATTTTACATTTTTGAAGATTACTAATATTCTAAAATGCCTGCAGTGGTAGCCCTGTGGCATCTGATCCTGTCAGATCTCGGAAGCTAAGCAGGGTCGGGCCGGGTCAGTACCCGGATGAGAGACCGCCTGGGAACACCAGAAGCTGTAGGCTTGGGAGAAGGACCTGGCAACCCCCTCCCAAAACTCAATCTGCCATTGAAAGCCCTATGAACAGCAGAGAAGCACTGACAATAGTGTTTTCCCTGTTGAACAGAGGGTCGCTATGAGTTGGATACCAACTCGACAGCACCTAACAACAACAATATTCTAAAATAGTATGAATCAGGTTTCTAAATAGTGGTATTACTAAAAATTCTATGTCTAGAAAGGGAAAAATAAATACTTTTTTCAGTTGGGGTCAGGACCCCAGTTCTATAGAGGTCATATGCAGCTAATAGAATGGGCTTTTTTTTTTCTTTTATTAAAAATTATTGTTTGTAGAACAAGTAATTTAAAAAGCATCTACTATTTGGCCAATGTGATCCAAGGCATTGTGGAGGAATTACACATAAGACCCCTTCTTATAAGAAGTATATAATTCAGTTAAAGGAATGGAAACATCACGCTACTAAGGGCTAAATGTGGTAAGTTACTCACCCCTCCTCTTTTTCCCCAAAGCCCCTGCTGTGGTGATAGTGGTCCCTGTGCCTCAGTGCTCAGCCCTCTCCTTCCTTTCCTTGAACAATCCCACCCTCACTCACAGCTTCTGAAGATGCCCACGTTTCCATTTCTAGATCTCTCTCAATTCTCAGGTCTTTATTTCAAATTGCCAGTTGAACACTTCTACCTGGATATAAGGGCTGGGATTTAGCACAGTTGGTAGTGCACCACTCTGCAGTCTCTGAGGTCCCGAGTTCGATTCCCAGCACTGCAAAAATGGGAGAAGGACGTGGCAACCAACTCCCATGGCAATCCCGAAACAGTCAGCCATTGAAAACCCTATGAAGATCGCTATGAGTCGGACAGGACTCGACGGCACCTAACAACAACAACAACCTGAATATAAGATAAATACCTCAAATTCAATTATTCAAAGCCACACCAGAATCAAACTGAGGGCCTCACACATGCTAGGCAATTTCCTTACCAATGATTACATGGTTAGCCCTTCTGCAGTCATTTTTAATTTGTTGCATGATATTTCCTCCATCTGATTCACCAAATTTAAAAAAATTGTGCCACCCTCTATTTTTCCTATTCTCTACCTTCTATACTTAATAAGCCTCGGAGTCTTAATGATCTTTCTTCCTAAATAAGCTTCCAAATCTATCCCTCCTCTATGCACACACCTCTCCTTTATCTTACAGCTTGTCCATCTCTTGCATCTTATGTGATGCTCTTTATTCTGATGTCATCTTTTCCAGTTTTTCTTCTATTCTGTCACATAACATGAAACATTATCTAATTTGCACATCAGGCTATGTCACTTTCCATTTTAAATTTTGTAGTCATCCTTCATTACCTACAAGGTGAAGTCTGATTGCCACCTAAGGCCCTTCATTAACTGTTTCCATCCATCTCTCTTGCTTTATGACATGCTCTACACTCATCTCACATCCTTTATCATAATCATTTTTATCCCTATTGCCTACTCAACTACTTGAACTTTCCAGAACTCTCCCATACTGTTATGCAACTCCTGGGGTCTAGAGCAACCTTAACCCTCCTCGCTTTTCTCCTATAATTCTTTCTCTGATCACACCCATCCCCACCTATCAAACCCCACAAGGAAATTAACCAGTTTTTCTAGATCCTGGGGAAATTTATTTCTTCTTTTTTACTTTCTTTATTCTACACAACATGACACATTGTAGGCATCTATTTCAACCTCGTGAATCTAACCACAGCATGTAAGTGGCTTGAAGACACGTTCCTCTTTGTATCCTTAAAGAACAACATAGAACCCAGCATACAGTAGGAGGTCAAAAGGTTTAAGAGAATGAACAAATGGATAAGTGAATGAGTAAATCAATACATCCAAGAGATTTTGTTAATATTAAAGTTTACTGTGTCTCAGGAATGCCAGATGCCTTCCCAAGGTTATCCAGACAGAATGTGCTGAGTCAGAATTTAAATATGTATTTGTTTGGCTCCACAGCCCATGATGTTTTACATAACCACACTACATTCTGTCTGGAAATAATAAAAACCGGGCTTGGGATGATAGCTCTAGACATAAAGACATTTAAACACAATGATAAAAAGGATTAAGGTGAACAAATTCCCAACATAGTCCCAAAGTTTCTAGTTTAGAATGCTGGAATGATAGGAATGCATAAATCTCATAACGAAGCATCAATAGCAATAAGGAGACCTTCCACTTCTGTGTATTTCTTGTGTGTGAAGATCTAAGCTAAGAGCTTGTATGAATTTTTCTCACTTAAAACTTCATTAAAGCAAATGCATAGAAGTCATGACAAATAAAGAAACTGAGGCTTACAGAATTTATGACCTGAACAAGCTCATATAGTTAGTATAGTGTAGTTTGAATCTGGTTGCATCTATTTCCAGGGGCAGAATGAAGCCTTATATTGTACTTTCCCACTGTTTGTGTTACCACAGTCTGTGTGCCTGTTGTGGATTTTCCCAAAGTATATGTGCCTAACCAAAACATAATTTTATTCAGAAGAACATGTTCCATGGCTCAAGACATTTGGGAAATATTGTGTACTAACCATATCCCCATCTTACAGATTAGATTGTTCACTATCATACCAAAAGCTCTCAGAAATCCTACAGTTAGTTAATGGATTTAACTCTCTGAATGTGTTTAAGCATCTTCCCTTTATTTTCCTTATACTACTGACAAAGTTCCACCAGACATACTTGGAAAATGTCAGTCTAGTTTCATTGTACATGCCAATGAGGGAGTAAATGAAAAACAAAACAAAACAAAAATAAGGTGTGGTCCAATTCATGGGCACTTACATATTAAGACCAAGAAAAATAGTATATCTAGAGGAAAGTGCAGGATATAGTTCAACAAAAAATATTTAGAACAATAGAATAAGGCATATTTCAAAATGCTAACCACATAAGACACACTAATTCCACATGGCATAAGCTGTTACATCAGGTGGAGCTGGGCAAGAGTTAATAAAAAAAGAGGAATAGGGTTTATCATACTATATCTAATACAAACTTTCCTGTGAGCTGGCCCTGACAGCTCTAGTAAGGAAATAGTAAGTCAAAGCACACTTTGTGATCTTGTGCCTATAGTTCTCCATACTGTCTTCCTCAATCTTGAGCTATCTTCTCATAATGTCCCATATTTCAAAGGCCCACAGATATTCCAATGTTTCCTCACATGAACTTAACAAGTGTCCAGTAATCCAAGGGTATAGAAATCTATCCAACATCACTTACTCCAGTAAAGTTTCCCTAAACTGCTTATTCTAGGCTCAGTGAATGAGGAAACAACCATATTTATCTGAATAAAGAAATTCACACCAATCTATAAAAGATAGCTTTAATCTCTTATAAATAGACATTGATTTTGAGATTGCTTTGGCTATGAGATTATTTATTTACCATAGGAAATGCTATCAATTTCAATTGCAAGATGCCATAGATTTTAGTGCACATCCAGATTTCAGATATATTAATATGTGATAAATTATGAGGTTTAGAATTGATGAAATTCTGTATGAATGATCATTAGGTAAGGCAGAAAAGGACAACAGTTAACTTCTCTCCCACCTTCCTTTCATCTCTCCCCTCCCCAACAAGTACCCTATACATGGTACTGTGCTGGCTGCCCATGTTATTTAAGCTCAAAGAATCTGAATTTCTACTGCAGAGTAAGAATAAGCAAGGGATAATTATAACGCATGTCCTCATGAGAGTAACATGGCATTTAAATCCATACATTTTCCCATAGCCTAATGTACATAGCAGGCACTCGATTAATATTTATTGAACAGACCTAAATTGAAAACAAAGTTCTTATTCTTTATTACATGCCAATGTCTTTTGTGCAACATTCTAGGTAATGCTGAAGAGAAAGCATCCCCATCTTGTGGCAAGGAAAACAAATTCCTCTGAGTTCACTGCTAAATTGCATTTCTCCTTTCAACCCCATACTTCACACTTGCCCAGGCACTCTAATCAAAACAGACTAAGAAAGCGCATTTATCATTCAGGCAGCTGGTGGGCACCAAAGACAGATGAATCTTATAACTGAGGCTGCAGGTGCTACAGAAAGATGGAAGAAAGGATATCAAACCTGCCACAATGAGATTACTCACCAATGATTCAGAGCCTGCTCAGTGTGACATTTAAACTGTTATCAAGCAATCTCACACTCTGTTTAGGCATGCCATATGTAAATTCCTAATGAATATTTGAGAGCCACATTTTCTTCTCTAGAAGGTTCTAGTGGCATGGTCTGACTGTGTGCTTTGCTTCTTCCATCTTCACCCTTGTAGTGTTTGACCCAAGACTAGATGTACATCAAAGGAGGAAAAAAGGTTAAAAATATGACAGGTCTAATCGAACATTTGTACCTTCTTAGCATTTCCCTGATTCTAATTGGCTTCCTTTATGGGAAAATAACATATTAGATTTTAATCATGGCAGGTTTTCCAAACACATGAATTGTGATAATATAATAATTTAACAACTTGATTAGGAAATGTGTCCTATTGCTATAAAATATACATCTGCTTAAACTTGGTTTTGTATGCTGTGATGGAGCTAGCTCATACTAACTGGTGAGAACCTCATGAGCCTCCCTTTCCAAACTTATGCAGTAACTTTAAATTGGTAGACTGACATCAGCCATGGTAGGAGCATGGCAACCCCTGTAAAACAGGGCCTTTTATTCCTGGGGAAAATTATACACATTTATCCCATCACTACTACTGACAGGGGGCTGGGATTTAGCTCAGTTGGTAGAGCACTGCGCTGCAGTCTCTGAGGTCCTGAGTTCAATTCCCAGCACCGCAAAATGGGAGAAGGATCTGGCAATCCATTCCCAAGTCAATCCCAAAACAGTCAGCCATTGAAAACCCTATGAAGGTCACTATGAGTCAGACACTGACTCGAGGGCCCCTAACAACAACAACAACTACTACTGACAGAGGAAATTATACAGAGTCTCTTCCCCAAGACAATCAAAAACATCTTCTATTTAGTACACTTTGTGATCTTGTGCCTATAGTTCTCCATATTGTCTTCCTCAATCTTGGGCTCTCTTCTCATAATGTCCCATATTTCAATGGCCCACAGATATTCCAATGTTTCCTCACATGAACTCAACAAGTTCAATTCCCGGCACTGCATGGAGTTTCCCTGAACTGCTTATTCTAAGCTCAGTGAATGAGGAAACAACCATATTTATCTGAATAAAGAAATTCACACCAATCTATAAAAGATAGCTTTAATCTCTTATAAATAGACATTGATTTTGAGATTGCTTTGACTATGAGATTATTTATTTACCATAGGAAATGCTATCAATTTCAATTGCAAGATGCCATAGATTTTAGTGCACATCCAGATTTCAGATATATTAATATGTGATAAATTATGAGGTTTAGAATTGATGAAATTCTGTATGAATTTCTAAGGGAGTCATAAGGAAAAACCTTACCCCCAAAATGTCTATCTCATGGCCTTGGTGCCAGAACCCTGGATGAACTCACCTTTCCTTCTTCTTTAAAATACCTTGGCGGCCACACCACTGAGCTAGTGATGCCAAAAATGGGAAGGAAAACCTTTCCAACCTTTGTGTTCCATACCTAGTGCTTGTTATTCATACATGGCTATTTTTAAAACTGACATGAGGCCAGGTGCTGTGGTGCACACCTGGAAGCCCAGCTACTCAGGAGGCTAAGGCAGCAGGATGTTGAGTTTGAGGCCAGAGGCAGTTTTCACAACTTAATGAGACTCTATCTCAAAATAAAAAATCAAAAAGTGGCAAGGGGTGCAGCTCAGTGGTTGAGCACTTGCCTACCATGCACAAGGCCCTGTGTTCAGTTCCCCAGTACTACAAAACTAAAACAAATACAAAAAATCCTAATAGGAGGTAACTTGAATAAAAAACATCACTACAGCACAACCAAAAAATTTTTTCAAAAGGAGTAGTTAATAAATTAGATGGGAAATAAATGTAACAGAAAACTTCAATTAGAGAAACCACTGAAGTTCGCTATACCCAATTCTGAGATTCCTGGTAGACAATGAATTAAAGGGAATTAGGAAAGAATTCCTTTATACATATGAGATGTGATTTTCAATAAAGCAAACTTTTCCAACTCTAGTAGACATGTTCCAAATGAGGTATTGAGTAGTATAAAAAATAATAGTGTAATTACCTAAACTTGTTGGATGTTCAGATATATTTTTCATGTATATGCTAAAGATTTAATATTTAAAATGAAGATCTCAATAGAGTTTATATTGTTTTGTTCTTTCTTTTTCCTTTTTAAACTATACTCAGGCTAGCTTTAGACTAGTCTTGATTATTCTATACTGCCTACAGTCCTTTGGGAGGTATGTTGCAAGCTGATTAAACAGGAAGTGTTGGGGAGGAGGGAAAACAAGCTGAGAGAAAGAAAAGTAAGAGAGGCTCAATGAAGATTCTTATAAGGAGTCTTCCAATCAGTCAGGAAGAACAAAACTGAAATATAAGTAGTTAGTGCAATCCAGTTTCCCGGTTCTGCCCTTTCTCAATTTATAGTAGTTTAGCACACAGAGCATAGAACAGCATTTATTTACCAAGATGAAAGAGTCTCTAAAGAAGGAAAATATTCATCTGAACATAGAGCAGAATCATTGGTTTCTAGAGTTAGAACCTTACAGACAATTTTGTTCGCCCTTCTGCTGAAGAAAGGACCTATTTTACAAAACCACTGGCTGATCCTCACCCAGACCTGGGAGATTTCTAGGGACAAGAAGTAGTAGTCCACACCTGTTTTGGGTAGCCCTAACAGGAACTATGGTTTCACAGTGATCCCAAGTACACGTTCTCTTCAGTTACGCGGACTGGATCTCTGTCTTCCCTCTGTATGACAATAATGTCATTTTTGCACCTGACATCTCTAGAAGTAGAAGGCAAGCCCCCTGTTCCTCAATATTTAATCTTTTCTACTCCAGGTTAAGCATACTCATTTCCATTAGTCAACCAATGATTCCAAAGAAACTTTCAAAAGATGTACAATGAATCCCAGAAGCACAATGTTTTTATAATTTTACACATTATATAAAATTTACTGGGATTTGACAATTGGCCTAACATTTTATTTACTGGTAGCAACTACAGCTAGTTTATTTGATACTAGAGTTTAGGATACATGAGTATTTAAAATGTATGAAAAAATGTTGTTATGTGTCTAGTCAGGTCTGACTTATAGTGACCCTATGTACAACAGATGAAACACTACCTGACATTGTGCTATGCCCAGCACTTTGTCTGTGCTTTTCTGCTATTCATAGAGTTTTCAATGGCTGATTGGTTCAGAAGTGGGATGTCAGGTCCTTCTCCCAAGCCTGTAGTACCTGGTATTCCCAGGTGGTCCCCCATCCAAGTAGTAACCAGGCCTGATCCTGTTCAGCTTCTGAGATATGATAGTATCGGATGCCAAGGTGGTATAGCATTAGATTACCAAAAATTAGAACAAGACTAAAGATAAGTTATCCTTTCTTTGATGTTTAGGAGGTATAATAAGATCCCAGAGAATATTAGAACCACTTTTGTGGATATAGACGTAGGTATAGATGATATATCTATTTTTTTTCTTTTACAGTACTTAGGGGTTGAACCCAGAGACTTGCAGATATTTTGCAAGTGCTCTACTACTGGGCTCCACCACTAGCACTTTTTTAAATTATTTTATTTTGACATAGGGTCTCACTAAGTCATATCAGATGGCTCTGGCCTCCAACTCGTGATCCTCTTGCCCCAGTCCTCCAGTTGCTGCAATTAGAGGTATGTGCCACTGCTCCTAGATGTGGGTATATTGTTTATTGTGTTTAACCCACATGGAAATTCAAGTGAAAGGAGTGTGCTGGCTAATAAAATAAAGTTTACCAATAACAAAGGGATTAATTAGGGTCAGGCCTTTTTAGTACTTGGATAGGAGACCACCTGAGAACATCAGGTGCTATAGGCTTGGGAGAAGAACCTGGCAGTCTGCTCTTGAAACAATCAGCCACTGAAAACCCTATGAATAGCAGAGAAGCACTATTAATAGTGCTGAGCATGGCTTCATGTTGCTAGTGGTTAGTTCTCTTGTACATAGGGTAGCTATGATTCGGACCCAACTCAATGGCCCATAACAACAACAAGGGATTAATTCTCAGAGTTTTCATTTCCATTTCAATTCCCTTCCATAATAGCACTGACTTTATTTGTACTTTTCTTTTTAAAATTTAATTAGTATCTGTAAGCTTTTTATTCAAAGCACAAAATCCAATAGCACCAGCCTAGTAAAGATAAAGGCAAAGAAAGATCATAGAAAATGCTTATTCTCACTCAATTGTCCCTTTTTCTCAAAATACCATTGATCAAGAAATTGTGTAAAATTAAATAAAAAAGGAAGAAAATGTTTGAAAAAGTATGAGACTAAACACAGGGAAATCTTGTAAACAATTTCCCCTAGGTGTTGAGACAAACTCACACATCTTCTGGTTTAGTTTAGACAGTAGGGTAATCATTAGGTGTGATCATGACATATTTACTTCCTTTGTTTTATCTGGAATCAGTAATGCTGATGGAAGGACAGCCTTTGAGCTCACCTGTGATGTGCTCTTGTTTTTCATTTGTTTTGTTTTTTTCTGACTAATATGGAGATGGCTTATTTTCCCTTTCAAGTTTTCATCCTTGTCTCTTTCTTTAGCCCATTCTTAACAGCTAGGAGGATTTTCTAGGCAGTTAAATAACAGAAAAACGAACTACATCCCAGAAATGCCAGGTTAGCTTCCAAACCACAGAAAGACCCTTTGCTAACCAGTGGCCACTATGATGTTTTAATAGAGCCTCATTTACTCAGACCAGCAAACAGCTCCCTTAGCAATGAAGATAGACCACCGTCACCAGCTATAAGGTATGAAGAGCAATCTAACTGACCTTCAGAGGAGAAATGTGAGACTGTAAGACGTATCCGTGGACATTTTCTATTTGAGAAAGGTTCTTTTCTGATACATGCACGAGTTCTGGACCTCTTACTTCATGAGTTAGCCGAGGTAAGGAATGATCATGTGGAGCATCCTCATCTTGATATCGATACTTCTAGGAAAAAAGAAAAGAGAGGAAAAAAAATGTATCAGTATTTGCAAAGGGTTCAGTCTGGAGTTCATAGTTTAACTTCATTATGAAAGCACAAGCACAGTGTAAACCTATTCTTGATTTCACCAAACCAACTTTGCTGCAGAGTCTTTCGGTGATCACCAAAACCAGGTCCAGTGAGAGCAAAGCTCCATTAATATTAACCAGTGCTAATGACTGACTTTTGTCTGACAATATCTCCTTTCTGTTTATGAGTTACAGAAAGGTGATAGCAAACAAGATCAAGCCAAGAAAATTTATATATGTAGGGGAGGGGTGGTAATGAGCAGAGTAGCTAAGTATGTGCTAAAAATATTAAGTTATGGATGAAGAAAAAAAGTGCTGAGTAGAAAAATGGAATCCTGATATGTCCCATTTAAGTAACCTTAATTTTGTGTTATGATTTATGAAATTCTCCTGGAAATGAGGAAAAAAGAAATACCACCCACATTATTTGTATTAGTCTGAAAAGGAAGACAGCCTGTTCTTCCTTTACTTCATCTACTGTGAAGAGTACTGATTTGAGTTTTGGATTCTAGAACTAAAGATCAAAGTTTCTAGAAATGAAGTGAGCTTTGAAAGAACCTCAAAAATCAAAGCAAAGAGTCAGCTTCTACTAAGATGTTTCCTGAAGGGAAAGAGACATTTCCTTCTCTCATTTCCTCTTCTTCTCGTCTTAGTCATCTTTGTTCTACCTGCCTGTAACAGTAAGCAAATCCTCTGGCAAAAGTCATGGTTTGAGTCTTCCAAGCAGATTTCAGGAAGTTGGCAAAGAGGGGAAAGGGTTAGGACAGGAAATGGTCTGAGAGAATTCATCCCCTCTGGGCATAGGTCACTCTCCATCTATATCCATCCCCACTCTATCTATCCGTCTCTCCTTTTTCTTACCATTTTTCCTTCAGTGCTATCTCTTTAGAGTCCCACTGTTCCAAGCTTATTGGCCTATCTGGGAAAGGAAAGGGGATCATTCTACATCTGACCCCCAATCCAGCTAATAAAGTGTTAATCTGCCTTGCTTTACCTTTGTGTCCTGTACATGGCACAGAATATTAGGAAGGGGTATCCAAACATCTTTATAACATCATTTTAGTCTTCGGTGATATGTCTAATCTCTTCCCAGGGCCTCATTATTGTTATCATCAACATTTCTTTTATTAAATCTGGTTCCCCAAAACATGTCTTCTTACAAAACCATGCCCATGTTTTTCACTCATTTTTAAGATGAAAAACATGCTTTCTTGGACCTCAGCTTTCATTATGACTCATATCTGACAGTCACAAGAATCACTCCAGAATTAGTCATTCAATTTGTTCTCCACTCTTAATCAGAAGCTGATTATCAGTACTTGTGTCTTCCAGAGAGTCTTTAATTCAATGGCCCAAGTAATATTATTCTCAAGACAAAAGTTACAATCAGCAATATCATTACTGCAGCTTGCAGGGGACTCTCACATACTTCATCCATTACAATTATTCTTAGTGATTATGTTCCATTTACTATGACAAAACTAATCCGCAGGAAAAATTGAGGTAGTTGCTAAGGGCCACATAACTAGGAGGCATCAGAGATGGGATTCTATCCAGATAATTTGAACTCGAATCCTACTATAATAAGCTCTTCCTATACTCCCATAAGGGCTAGGATTTAGCTCAGTTGGTAGATCACTGCTCTGCAGTCTCTGAGGTCCTGAGTTCGATTCCCAGCACCACAAAAATGGGAGAAAATGTGGCAATCCACTCCCGAGACAATCCCGAAACCATCAGCCACTGAAAACCCTATGAGGGTCTCTATGAGTTGGAGATGGCTCAACAGCACCTAACAACGACATACTCCCAAAAGGAGGCAAAGCCCATCTCTGATAAAAGAATTGGCAGCTTAGTACGAAAAAAAAAAAAATCACTGAGTATACATAACAAAATGAGATTAGAACTTTTCTCTGAACTGCAAATACTATGCTTCTGATTCTTTAACCCTGTGAATAATTTGGAAGAGTAATCTTCCTCAGAAACATGGGTCAACATTTCTCATTTATTCTTGATGAGTTATGGTTTTATTGGGAATGGATAAAGTCAGGTATATGCCCATTTTACCAGCCCATCTATCCCCACCTCCTCTGCTCCCCCATTTTCAATTTTTTCATGAGAGTGCTACTATCTATGCAATCACCTGAGCCAGAAAAGTAGGACTTAGATTCTATTTTCTCTCCTCTTTCACCTTCTACCATCTGCCAATTTAATAGTTTACTGACTCTGCCTGATTCATATGCTAAATAATTCTTGAGTCTACTCCCTCATTATCCTCCCAACTCCATGCCACCAGCCACTACCAATACTGCCCACATTCTGGTTCCCATCAGCTCTCAGCTAGGCACAGCATTAGCTTCTTTACTAGCCAGACTGCCTCTGGGACTGCCCTTCCCATCCATTCTCTACTCTGCACCAGGGGACTTTTTGAATTGTGAATTGATAAAATCCTGCTTAAAATATTCCATGGCTCCCATTGGCTACATGACATAGTTCAAGCATCCTTACCCTGCTATCTACTGATGCCAAATACTACTAAGTCAGCTGAATCATGATTACTTCTGAATTCCTTTTTCTCAGCACTTGTACCTCAGTAATTGTGGAGTAAACAAATCATAACTTCTAGCTTTTAAAGCTTATTTTAAAATTTGTGGTAAAACATACACAACAAAAAGTTGGCCATCTTAGCCATTTAAGTGTACAGTTCTGTAGTATTAATTAGGTTCACTTTGTTGTGCAACAGATCTTCTGAAGTCTTCATCTTGTGAGTGTTATATAGTTCTCTGTACTCCCTCTTATAGCATATAACTGTGAATTTTTCTGTGTTTTTCCATTGAACTATAAGATTTGTGAAGTCTGGACCCACAGTGGTTTTCTTCATCTTCTTATCTCCAGTTCTTATCCAAGTACTGATCATATAAGCTATGTAAGTGTTTATTGAATGAAATTATAAGTAACTTTTGAGCAAATGGATAAAATGGTATTAGCTGATTAAGACACAAAATTAGTTTGACTAGTAGATGCAACTTTTTTCATTATAAACCATTATGAAACCAGGTTTAAGAAAAAGGACAGTCTGTTATTTTCCTGATATATATTTAAAGAACATCAGACTTGAATATATCTCTCTTCTCATTAATTTCTCTAATACATGTTAAAATTGTAAAAATTAAATAGCTGTTATTCTGAAGACCACAAATATTTAAGTAAGTTATACATTTGCACAGCTAAACTATCCTACATAGTGATAATGATTTTATTACAACTGAATTCTATGAGAGAAAAAATGGAGTCAGCATCAACTTTATCTAAGTCTTCCCAGTTTGAAACAGGTTGTTAAATAATACAGAGAGACAAAGGCTATTCTATGCAAAGGCACAACATAATCACAAATTCAAGGCCAAAGTGGATTACATAGTGAGACCCTGACTCAGAAAAAAAAGGCACAATTTGTGTAGAGGAGAGATATGTGATAATAGGGGGTAAAGTCTGTATGTCTGAAAGAGCAATGAGCTCTTGAAGTAGATTGCAGCAGTTTCTACTGTCTCCCAACCCAAATCCTTGGAAAACTCTTTTATCCATTCAAAGCTCAACTGTACACTTCTCAGAATGATTGACCTTAAGCAATGGAGACCTCCTCTCAGATGTACACAGGAGTTATCCTGGAACCCCATTTCCCATATTTCAAGGAGAGACAAACCCTGTTGTGCACATCACACTCCATAGTACCCATTGGGACTGGTTAGCCTAAAGCTAGAGTGCTCCTGGATCTGTACTGTGGTGGTTTCCTTACTCTGCTGTGGGTTTCTCCTGGGAACTTCCCTCCGTACATCATGCACACACCAATCCCCATCTTAATCTGCTTCTGGTTAACCTGATGTAAGGCTTGGATGGAACTGCAGAGATGAGGTTGAGTGTGGCAGGAGATGAGGACAGAGGGCAGAATAGCATCCATTGTAGACAATAGGGAGTCATTCAACAGACCTTGGACCTAAATCATATTCTATGTAATGCTGGCCAGATAGTCTCACTCCTAATTTTTTTGTTTATTTTATTTAGTTTCAGTTTTCTTACTTTGACTAAGCAAAAGAAAACAAGAATTGGTGAGAAAGTTTAACACCAATTTAACTCAAAATAAAACTTCCAAAGTGAGCACATTGATATAGTAGAATTTCTCTGCCAGGATTCAAACCTTGATTTCCTTTGGCTGAACCAAAGTTTTGATTTGTAATGCTAAGAATATATTAATGTTAACATCAACACTAATACTCAGTGCTAATGCTAAGAGTAATAAAAATACTAACCCTAATACTAATGTAATATTAAAACCAATAATAATAGCAGCCACATTTAATGTGTCAGGAACATTATAGTAAATGCCTTACATATATCATCACCATCTGAGAGAGAGGTATTATTACCTCTCTTTGTCTGATGTTTAAACAGGTAGTTTTCCCAAATTTACCTACCATCTTTTTTATTTTTTCTTTTATCCAGTACTGGGAGGTTGAACCTAGAGCTTTGTGCATGCTAGGCAAATGCACTACCACTGAGCTATACCCCCAGCACCATTTTTATTTTTTATTTTGAGACAGGGTCTTGCTAAGTTGCACAAGCAACCTCTTGCATGGAACTCGTGATTTTCCTGCCTCAGCTTCCTGAGTAGCTGGGATTACAGGTGTTTGCCACAGCACCTGGCTCTAACTAGGTTTCAAGCATGTATTAGCCTCAGGCTAGAGCTAGAACATTTAAATAGTCTTCTAAGCTGGTTAAAACTCAAAGATCTTTGTTGTTGTTGTTGTTGTTGTTGTTAGATGCTGTTCAGTCAGTGGCTGACTCATAGTGACCATACATACAACAGCCGAAACACTATTGTCAGTGCTACTCTGCTATTCATAGGGTTTTCAATGACTGATTGATTTATGGGAGTGGGATTGCCGGGTTCCTCTCCCAAGCCTATAGCACCTGATGTTCCCAAGCCGTCTCCCATCCAAGTACTAACAAGGCCCAACCCTGCTTACCTTCCCAGATCTGACAGGATCAGGATGCTATAGTACTATGGCTGCAGGGCAAAGATCTTAAAGATGGTGTCTCAAAGATCTTTAGAGACTATCTTTATCTTCAAGGAACAAAATTTTTAGGAAATCTTCAAAAATCATCTAACAAAGAAGATCAAACAATTCTGCTGAGGTCACTTTCCCTGATTTAAGAATTAGCTCTAATATTCTGGAAAATTCTGAGTCACCTCTCATTCTGAATCTCCTTGGGTAGGTGTTAATGCCAATTAGGGCACTTTGGTGGGCTTCTGTATTCCCTGAAAATGAAAGCGTATTATATGTGTCTCCTTGTCTCACTTCATTTTGTCCCTAACTTCAGGAATCCTATCCTCTTCCCTCTTCTTAAGCATAACACCTCCCAAAACCAGACTCCATCAGAAAAACATTTTCATGTTTGTAACAATCAGATCTGGTGTCACTTCCTTGGAAGGATTCTCTGGCTGCTAAGATTGAAGAGACCCCTCATGTATGTCCCACAGTGTTCTGCACAGATTCCAGTCAGCGAATGACAACTTGATATTGTGAAGACTGTCCATGTGCCTGTCTTCTCTCTACAGCCTGTGATGCTCCAGAGCTGGGACAGAGCCATGTTTATCCCTGAATCTCCAGGGCCCAACTGACAACTGACATGAAGAGACCAATGAATGTGAGTCTAACACAATTATCCTTAAATTACGTGAGCAATAATATTATCCATTTGATCAGAAAACCCTCCAAGAGGAACCTGAATTCAATCATACTCATATTCTTTTTCTACACAGATTCCCACATGGATGGGCAAAGCCAAAGGCATCTAGCTAGTCTCCGCTTGGTATATTCAATAGGTGCCTGTGTGAGTCAGATGCATCATAAATTGCCCAGAAGTCAAACACAGGAGGCTTCAGACCCTGGATCCATCCTAGATGTTTTCCAACAGTGAGGATAGTAGTGTTATACTGGCAGAGTGGGTTGTAATTGATTCAGAAGTTGGATATCTTTCAAATTCTCATAAATAAAAATCTAAATTTGTCTGTTGTTGCATAAAAAAGTGCTCTATTTCCCCCTTGAAGCAAGATTTGGCACTGTACTGATAAAAAAGAAATGGAGAGGGGAAGAGAGAGGAGGGGAGAGGAGAGAACAAATTAAAAGCCAAGGAAATCAGAATATGTTTATATGCTCATGAGTATTCAGTAAAATTACAGCACCTAATAATTAGTGGAGAGTGTCCACAAACACTTTGCTAAGAATGTTAAAGAAATTACTCTATTTAAGACTTATAGCAACATTATGAAGCAGGTGCAAAATTAAGGAATGCTTACAATTCCTTAAACAAACCCTGAAATTTGGGAAATACTCAACATGTGTTCTGCTGGTTCTGTTAACTATATTGACAAACAGCATTGTCTGTCTTATCTCCCCATCAGTAATCTAAATCCTTTGGGAGTGGGAACCCTAACATTTATCTTTGTCTCTTGCAGAGTGATGAAACTAAAATGCTTGCTCCATAGTGTGTATCCAACAAAAGTTGCTGCTGGAAGAGAACTTCTTGGTTTTAAAAGATGTACTTTGGCAGAAAGGAAGAACATCTATCAGGAGAAGTGTGAAGTTTAGTAGGGAAATAAAATAAATGACAGGCTTGCAAAGAAATGATGATCCTTAGGACATACGTAAATGCAACTCAGAAAATAGAGAAAACCAAGGGGTTAAAGGAAGCAGTCTCCCCAAAATGAACTACATGGAAATTATATTCTCTAACCTGTAGAAGTTTAAGTTTCATAGTTGAGTATTCTTATGCAGCTTCTGCAAGTCACCTTCTTATGTTGAGGAATATATTTTGTGTGCACAAGGATGTTTATTTTGGGGAATTTCCCTTAGTTGAGACCTATGCAGTTTGCTGCCAGCTGGCCCTTTTCTCTAGCCACTTCTTTTTCCCATGAGGCCCTGGCCTGTCTGTGACCTGTGTCCCATGTCCTTTACGTACCTGCAGTATCTCTCTCCAAGACACTGCCTCCCTTTTAGGAGAGAAAACATGGAAAGAGCAAGAAGAAGAAAGGGAGAGAGGAAGGAAGGAGATAAAGGAATGCTTAAATAGTGAACACATCATTATTTATATTCATTTATCCAGTTTAAAATGAATTATCAGAGTGATATTTTGACTGGAGCAGGGTTCTCTTTCCTCCTTCTGTCCTTTCTCTTATCTCAATTCCTCCTTCCAGAATGATCACTTAGGTGTTGTGGATCTGAGGCAAAAAGGCAGGTGAGCCAGGAGGAAAGCAGGAGGAGGAATGATAAAAGAGACTGTACAAAAGTTTCACTGTCCCTTCCTCAGGGAGAACTGGCTTCCTGGATCAGGAGATTCTCTCTCGCTGCCACACTGCTTCCGGCTTCACAGGCTTCCAGCAGACCCTCTGCTCCTTCCTCATGAAGCCTGGCATATGTTTCTTCTTCATTCATTGCTGTGGTGGTCATTTGCTTACTGTTTACCTCAACTGACTGACACTCCCATGGGAACAGGGACTTGACTTTCTTGGTTCACTGCTGACCTCTAGTGCCTGCTACATAGTTTTTGTTGTTTGTTAGGTGCCTTCAAGTCGGTATCCAACTCATAGTGACACTATATACAACAGGGGAAACACTATTGTTAGTGGTTCTCTGCTGTTCACAGAGTTTTCAATGGCAGATTGATTTTTGGGAGTGGGTTGCTGGGTCCGTCTCCCAAGCCTACAGCACCTGGTGTTCCCAGGTGGTCTCACATCCAAGTACTAACCAGACCCAACCCTGCTTAGCTTCCAAGATCTGACAGGGTCGGATGCCACAGAGCTATGGCAACAGGCTGCTACATAGTAGGTCCTCAGTAAATGTTTGCTGTATGAATAAGTAGTCTAGCCAATCTATCTTCAAATCTATTACTCAAAAAGATTATAAAACTAGGTCAAAACTTCCTGATTGCACACAGTTCTTCCCCAAATGAAATCACACTTAAAAAACAAAAAGAATGACCCATAATCAGTCACACAGCTGGCCCAAAGAGCACTTGAAAGAAGAATTTTTGCTAGATTTGGAGAAGGATATACGTAACAGGACTGATGTGAGAGATGAAAAGCTCTTCCAGGTGCTTCATTTGAATTTTTTTCAAACAAAATTCACAGATGAATAGAAATATTTCCCTGCTTTTTGCCACAAAGAACAGGACAAGCCAGGATGTTAATTAAATTACAAATCAGCTGTCTGCTTGCAGCTGACAGAGCTTTGTGTGCTTCCAAGCAACGTCAGATATTTTAAACCCTCTGTAATTACCTACACTGGAGAAGCTGCCAGGAAGGATGGCTTCATGAATATTTAATGGTCTTAAGGTTTTGGTTTTTTTCTTTCAGTCCTTGGAGGTTGCACCCAGGGCCTCACACCAGCTTTGCAAGTTCTGTACCACTGCATGTCCAGCCCATTTTTATTTTTTATTTTGAGTCAGGGTCTCACTAAATTACACAGGCTGACTCTGGCCTTGAACCCATGCTCTCTGGGATTACAGGCATGTAGCACCTTGTTGGGCTTAAGATTCTTTTTAAAGAATTGATGATTTAACTAATAATGAGAGAAAGTACTCTAACTCAGTGTTGCCCTCCATCTCTGTTCACTGAAGATTCTGGAAAGGTGGCCTGGTGGGGAGAGCAACTGATTCCCTAAAACTCTGAGATGGGCCTAGACTTGGGGGAGCCCAGGTTCAACCAGGGAGGTAACTGCAGAGTTAAACAGACCTCAAGCCCTCTGACCAAGGCAAAATGGTGCTGTAGACCTGTGACCTGGAAAAATAATGGGTTTGGCATTGTCAAATGATTTTGTTTAAGATGACACACATACAGGTCGCCTTTTTTACAATTTACAAAGCATTTTCAGAAACCTTATCTCAAGTAATTCTCTCAGGAATTGGGTATTGTTATTCTGACTTCCACATGAGTAAATAAGAGCAAGAGAGTCTTTCAAGTGCTAAATACATTGAAAAACCATTCCAAAGGAACATTGTCTTCTGACTCCAAGATGCAGCCCAACTAAAAAGCATGCACTCTGGCTTGAAAACTATGAGTTCAAATTTTATTTATGCGACTTGCTATCTGGGAGACTTTTGAGAAGTTTCTGGATATCTCTGAGCCTCAGCTGACAGAAGTTAAATATCAAGAATAGAGTATCTATTTCATGTAGTGGGTGCTTAGCAAGTACTAATGCACTCCTTTCTTGAAGTCTTGAGACCCTCACACTTGGCAGTTTGTCATTCAAAAAAAAAAAAAAACAGTTCCTCTTTTTCTTCTTATATGATATTTATGTACCTTCATTTTCATGGGACTATAAACCCCTAAAGCCTGCAGCCGTAGCCCTGTGGCATCTGATCCCATCAGATCTCAGAAGCTAAGCAGGGTCGGGCCTGGTTAGTACCTGGATGGGAGATTGCCTGTGAACACCAGAAGCTGTAGGCTTGGGAGAAGGACCTGGCAACCCCCTCCTAAAAATCAATCTGCCATTGAAAACCTTATGAACAGCAGAGAAGCCCTGACAATAGTGTTTCCCCTGTTGTACAGAGGGTCACTATGAGTCGGATACCGACTTGACGGCACCTAACAACAACAACATAAACCCCTAGAACCCAGTGTTTGCTTGGGACCCAGTAGATGCTCAGTAAATATTTTTGAACTGAGTGAAACCCAGTGAAGTACTTTGGACTCCTGGATATTCCACCATGCTTAGCACCTCCAGGAAGTAGCACATACTCAAAAGGGAAAAAACCTGTCTAGATTCTACAGGAGGTCTGGTTATTGAATAGCATTCTCTACCATTTTCAGTAATGAAATTAAAATCTGATTTACTTTGTAGCACCTATTATGAAGTGGGGTTATTCTGCGAGCTTGTCTGTACTAGGGAGAACTATTCAAGCTTTACTGAAAGTTCAAAGTTTGGGTGTGAAGCACCTGAAAAGGATTGTTGCTGGTGCTTAAGAATAGAAAGAAGGGAAAAATGACAACATAGAAGAAGGGAACTGAGTGAGTTCCCTCTTTTTCCCTCCGCCAGCACTGAGTTAGAGCAACAAAGGAAGCACATCACACAGATGAGGCCAAGCAAAGTAATGTTATGCTGTATTTGTTGTTAGGTTACGTCAAGTCACATTTTATGGTTCCGTTATCAACAGCAGAACAAAACACTGCCCAACACTGTGCCATGCACATGACCATTTTATGGTTGAGCCATTCTTACAGCCACTGTGTTTTTTCTTATTCTGAGTCATGCCACATTAGCAAAAGGAGGTCCCAGGGGTTTCATTCCATTCGCATTATTATTGACTCTACTTTGAGGAGGCAACTCTTTTTCATCATTTCTTGAATGCCTTCCAACCTGAGTGGCTGATTTTCTGGTACTATATTTGACAGTATTTCTCTGCTATTCATAGGGTTTTCAGTGGCTACTTGTTTTGAGAGCGGGCTGCCAGGTCTTACTCCCTAGTATGTCTTAGTCTGGAAGCTCAGCTGAAACCTATCCACCATGGGTGGCCTTGCTAGTATCTGAAATAGTGGTGGCATAGCTTTCAGCATCACAGCATCAAGTAAGCCCCCACAGCATAACAAGCTGACAGACATGTGGAGGATTATTACCCTTGACTCTCTAAATCCCAGGCCAGTAGTAACACACAGATGAGTATACCAATTTCAAATAAGCATAATAACATACACTAAAGTATATGCAAGTCAGGGAAGATATTCAGTAATATACTGACAGTGGTTATTTCTAGGAGACTCTTAAATTCATCTTTTAAGTTACATGTAACTCCTTGGAGGAATGAAAATAATTAACAAAGCAGAATATATAATACACAATCAAGTTTTTGCTTTGTCAGATGAATAAGGTCCAGTGTACTGTACGCTTTGTGGCAAGAGAAAATCTCCAGACCCAGAAAAGGTTCATTCAAGTTCAGTTAATTTTGAGAGCTAGATGAAGGATGCAAGCAAAGAGATTACCAGCTGAGAAGTGAAGTGAGGAGGGGCAAGGGATGAATTTATTGGGGAGGATCAGACTTGAAGTCAAACTGCTTTGGTACCAAGAAATCAAAGCAATGATTTAAGAACAAACCCAACAATTAGTTTGTCCATTTGAAGCATAACTTCAAATACTGTCTGTGTAATTCTCCAGGGTTAACTGCTGGTGGATTCAAGGGAGGACTGTGAGATCCTGTGAACAGTCACTGTCTGACTCAACCCACCAGCTGTGCATCTGCTGCAGCATCTGTGAGAGTCACTCACCTCTAAAGGCTTAAAGCCTGCTCTGCTCAGTGGGCTTGGTACACAGAAAAAAGGAAATGTTCATTTCAGCACACTAATCATGTGACAAAAATTCCCTACACCTTGGTTTCTCTGTTCAATTCTGTTCCTGCCACTAACAAGCAATCTGATTTCAGGCAAATATGGAAGCTCTCTGAAACTCACACTCCTCATTTTTAGAATTTGGCTAATAGTAAGTGATATGTTGCTATGGGAAATTGATGAGATAACATGCATGAGCTTTTTGGCATAGAGCCCGACTCTGACTAGATGCTTAGGAAATATAAGGCCACTCCTATTTCTCCACCAGTGTCAAATAGGCATCTTTCCTAGTAGAGTATTATAAGAAGAGCCCTCACCCCCACCCCCCAATCATTCATATACATATGCAGCTCAGCTTACTACTATTCCAGGCAGCTAGATTTTACCATATTACAACAAACAGTTGAGCACCCTACAGAACAGCAGAAAGCCACCAAAGGAGGAAGACTGGGTTGCTAAGTTTTGATCCACTACTCTAAGATCATCCACTGCTCACAGGCCCCCTGTTTTTTCTGGTGAGGACATCTTACCCTGTCTACTCATATTTCCATCCAGACCAGTGCTCTTTGCCTCTTCTGCCCATGATTATCAGTTCCATCCGGCAGGCAGAGAGAAAGCAGTCTCCAATGCAGGTGACGTTCACTGCTCACTCAAGCTACTATTCTGGCCCTTTGGAGCCTCTTGACCTCAGAAGCTGCCTGTGGAACTGGATTGGTTCCTGCTCAACCCTTCCTTCTATGTCTGATTTCCCAGAATGAGACCACTTATCCATCTGAACCAGGAACATATGGACTCCTTCTGGCTGGTCCAGGATTTTCCTGGGCAGCCTGCTGGCATGCATTTCCTCTGTGGCACCAAAGAAACTAAAAGTTTTTTCTAACAGGAAACACTACCATTCGTTCATTCAAGTAAATAATCAAGAACATTATGTCCTAATCACTAAATTTTCAATGCTAGGAATATAGATTCTTTTTAAAGGCAAACACATAAGGCCCTTAGAGGTTATATCTACTTGTATTAGGTAATACAGCTATTTGTCTGAATTCTTCTTTTTCCTCATCTTGTTTTCTTTACCAAACAGCAGGCATGAATTTTCGGAGGGAAGATACCAGGTGGTCCAAGTGGGTAACCCCTCTGAAATGTCTATGGTGATGGTGCAAATGGAAAGGCGCCATCTAGCTGTTCCCATCCAATTGTCTTTGTTCCAAAGAACCTCATGATAAGCCGGCATCAATGACACTAGAGCATGGGACATGTGAAGGATGAATGCAGAAGCTGGGGCCCTAACTCTGGTCTCATGAGCAACAGATTCTAATGAAAAAGGATTCTTTGGCAATCAGACATTGTTATTAAAATATCAACATTTCCTTAATTAAATTTGCTTTATAGTCCATACTTGATTATGGTGGTTTAAATATTCTTCAAAGAAGATATTATGTAATAAAATGCCTTTGGGGAAAGTATTTTTATAAATTGATCTACATGTTTGAATATATAATTGAATATGCAATTATAGAATACTATTTTGTGCTTATTACAATCTTAAGTTTGTTGTTGTTGTTAGATGCCATCAAATAAAGCCCTGAAACCTTTTTAATTTTTTTGTAGAGCTGTCCTACTAGGAATTAACTATGTTTTCTTTCAGACTAGTGCATACAATATGATCTGCTTATGTACTAAGGTATAAAAATATTAATCATTCTAACAAACTTCTGAAGTAGTTACTACTTTGTTTCCTTCATTCTTCCTCCAAAACAGAGGCAGAGGGAAGTTAATTAATTTGTTCACAAAACTAGTGGATAAGCTGAGATTCACATCCCACAATTTTATAACCCTACCATTGACTCTCACTCTAGGTTGACTCTGGACTGCTGTATATTTCTTGGTTTCTGATTTGGATATTTCTTCTGAGTGTGGTACATATTTCAGCACTTTGACTTGAAAGTTAAGTTCTGTAAGCTTCCTTTTTCATTTTTGGTGGGCTGCTGAATGCTACTGGGCTAGGGTCTAGTTCAGTTGGTAGAGTACAGCTCAGTGAGCACTGAGGTCTCAGTTTCAATGCCCAACATCACAAAAATGGGAGTAGGACATGGCAGCCCACTCCCAAAGCAATCCTGAAACAAACAGCCATAGAAAACCCTATGGATAGCAGAGAAGTACTAACATAGTGCCAGGCATGGCACAGTATCAGGGAGTGTTTTGTTCTGTTGTGCATAGGGTTGCTATGAGTCAGACCCGATTTGACAGCACCCAACAATAACAAGAGGCGCTGGGATTTTGCTCAGTTGATAGAGCATGACTCTGCATTCTCTGAGGTCCAGCTTCAATTCCCAACCCCACAAAAATGAGTGAAGGATGTGGCAATCCACTCCCAAGGCAATCTTGAAACAGCCATTGAAGATCTTATGAGGGTCACTATGAGTCAGAAATGACTTGATGGCATCTAACAACAACAACAATAACAATATCTGTAGCCATAGCACCTCATATCCAATCCCACTTGATCTCAGAAACTAAGCAAGGTATGCCTGGTTAGTTCTTGGGTAGGAGGCCACCTGGGAATACTCAGAGCTGCAGGCTAGGGAGAAGGACCTGGCAATCCACTCCAGAAACAATCTATCATTGAAACCCTATGAAGAGTAGAGAAGCACTGACAATAGTGCTAGGCATGGCACAGTGTTGGAGAGTGTTTTGTTCTGTTGTACATAGGGTTGCTATGAGTTGGAACCTACTTGATGGCACCTAACAGGAACAACAACAACAACATGCAATTAGGAGAAAGTATAAATAGAAGTAATCTTGTTATGACACTGCCATTTTCCTGTCACCCAAGCATAATACACCACAAATGAAGACAATCCTTCCACATTTTCCCCTCTCATATATTCCAGAGTTGTGTCCATCTAATTAAGCTGACAGAATATGACTTAATATCAGAGTTAAGGCCAAGATGGTTTGCATGAAGCTGGGAATCCCGTGAGGAAGGCAGTGATGGCCTAGCCACTGCCATCTCAGGACATCTCTAGCACACAGGAGGGTTTAGTATATTTTGCCCAGCAAAAGAATCTAACACAAGTAAATGGATTCTATCTCAGCAGGGATTCTTGTTCTTTCTTATTCTTCATTTCCATTGCTCAGTCCCCTTTGGATGCTTGTCTCCTCTTCCAAATATTTGTGTTCGCCTCCTATTTCCCTTCCAAACAGTTTTCTTGCCTCTCCTAACACACCAACTTTCTTTTCTCTCTCTCTTCACCTTTTCCAAGCCCCCATCCCCACTCCAGCAAAACCTAAAGTGCCACCATTCCAAATCATTTGCAACAGAGAGTAATTTAACAGATTTGCTCCAGGACTTTGTACTCGCCACCTCCCAGATATCTTTTGCCATCTTTCTGCCTTCAGAGCGCAGTTAAGATGACACCTCCTCCCAGCCCTCACTGAGCCTCCTTTTCAGAAGATAAGAAAGAAAAACACCATTAAGACTGATTTCAGAAATACTACATATAAAATACACCTCTCAGAATTGATGAAATGCCATATAAAACATAGTACACACATGTTCCCATGGAGTTACATTTAACCTAGCTTTAGAGGCATAAGAGGGCAATTTCCTCAAGAGTAAGATACTTCAGATTACTCTTAAAGAAAGAAAGGGCATCAAACAAAGAAGCAGAAAGGATACTGGCAAAAGAAAAGCAGGTAACAAGTCAGGAGGAGGGATGACAGAGCAAAATAACTTCATTTCTAAAGATGCCAAGATAATTGAAGGCAGGTTCTTACGTTTGATTCCTGTGAAGGTTGTGATACAGAGTCTTAAACATTTAGTACTATGGATAATTCACACACCATAATATAAACTAGATAAATTCTTAAAATTTGCAAAGTTTCAGGAAAACTTGAAAAATGAATTGCTTGGAAGAAATATTCAATTCAAAAATCTAAACTATTACTGATAAATTTATAACCTATGAAAATAGTATTTAAACTATTAGACTGTTGTGTAGCTTGGACTTTTGTGTACTAATGGACTTGGCAAAGCTAATAAAGATCATCTAGCACCTATTTCCTATTTGTCACAGAAAATTTAAAATTCTCCTTGTACACATTATGGCCCATTTAGTTTATGATTATATTTCTAGTTTTATGATTTAGTTTCTTCAACAATCCTTCTATCTATTCAGTGAACACTTTACCTATACTTATTACTTATACTATACTTTACCTATACCTATTCAGTGAACACTTTACATATAGGTAAAATTAACTAGCATGGTGAAGCTTCCAAAATATGCCATTCTTTAGACTAAAAATGGTTAATCACTGCTAATTTGGATGGGATTTGCTCAACCTTGAGGGCAGAATAATCTCTAGGTTTGTAGTTGCACTAGCTTCTGGGACTCAGTAGTAAATAGGAAAGATCAATAGTCTTTCCTTTATGGAATTTCCCTTCTAAAGTGGAAATGACAGAGAAAACTCAATTAATAAGTAAGTAAAATAATTATAGATTGTCGCGGAAATAAGTGTTCCAGGAAAGTGCAAAAGGGAAAAAAGAGATTAGGGACACTTTCCAATATGTATGAGATGAATTCTAAAGAATAAGAGAAATTCTCATAGGAAGAGTGGGATGGACCACATTCTAAGTGAAAGGAAGTACAACTGTGAATGTCTCTGAGCTGCGTAAGAGCGTAGTAGGTTCCAGACACTGACACAGGTTTTTCAAGAAGAGTAAATGAAGTGAATATGAGGCAAGAGAGTTGGCCTGGGACCAGGTTACATAGAGCCCTGTAGTCCTTGGGAAGGATTAGCCCCCATCCTGAGAAAATAGGGAAGTCAACAAAGGATTTCAAAAGGAAAGTGATGTGATAAGATTTGTATTTTCAAGCTCGGTGCGGTGGCGCATGCCTGTAATCCCAGTGGCTTGGGAGGCGGAGGCAGGAGGATCGTAAGTTCGAGACCAGAGGCAGTCTGCATAATTTAGCGAGACCCTGTCTCAAAAAGTAAGAAAATGGGCTGAGGGTGCAGCTCAGTGGTCCAGCACTTGCAGAGCATGCAAGCGCGGTGCCCTGGGTTCAACCCCCAGTACCACACACACACACAAAAAAAAAACATTTGTATTTTCAAAACTTCACTCTTAAACTGTTAGTGGGATTACACAATGGTTTGACCACTATGGAAAACAGCATGAAGATTCTTCAAAATATTATTTTGGGTATTCATCTCAAAAATTTGAAAGCAGGGTTTCATAGAGATATTTACATCTCCATGTGCATTACAGCACTAGTCACAATAACCAAGGTGTACAAGCAACCCAGCCTGTAGCCATAACACTGTGGCGTCTGATCCACTCAGATACCTGAAGTTAAGAAGGGTCAGGCCTGGTTAGTACTTAGATGGGAGCCGGCCTGGGAACATCAGTGCTATAGGCTTGGAAAAAGAATGTGGCAGCCCACCCCCCCCCCAAAAAAAACATCTGCCATTGAAAACCCTACTAATAACAGAGAAGCACTGACAATAGCATTTCACCTGTTGTATGTGGGGTTACTATGAGTCAGACACCGACTCCACGGCACCTAATAACAGCAACAACAGAAGCAACTCAAATGTCTATGGATGAATAAATGGATAAACAAAATGAAGTATATGTCAAAAAATATAGTGAATGTTTAAATTTTAAAAATTACCATATTGCTGGGCACAGTGGCGTATGTCTGTTATCCCAGAGACTTGGGAGATGGAGCTAGAAGGATGGTGAGTTCAAGTCCTGAGACAGCCTGTGTAATTTAGTGAGACCATGTCTCAAGATAAAAATTAATTAATTAAGGTCTGGGGGTGCAGCCCAGAGGTAGAACACTTGCAAAATATGTCCAAGGCCCTGGGTTCAACCCCAAGTACCAAAAAAAAATTTTTTTTTCTAGAATCTAAATCCTCACTCTTTCAACAGTTTTAAAAGACTAAAACATCAGATGTGAATTAGAATCATATGCAGATTGGATTCACACTCAAGTGGTCTCCATCTCTCTCTCAAGCACAAATTCAATTCACACAGAATTTTAATCTGCGTCTGATTTTTTTTTAGATCTCTGAAACTGTTGAAAGGGTGAGGATTAGATTCAAGAATACATAGTATTATTCATGAAATAGGACTTCTAGAACTGCCTCAGAAAGTGGCAACAGTAAGTGTATTTGGAGCCAGAAAGATTATTTTGAGGGGGGTTAATGGCAATGTGTCTTTTACTGAAATGATTTTTTTCTTTAAACATTCACATTTTTTGTTTAAACCCCATACATACAGAAAAAATGTATATACACCTTAGGGTAAACTTTTTCCATTTCTATGTTTTAAGAATGTGTCATGCTTGGTGACGCTAGCATTCAATTGATTAACACCATCTTTTGAGAAAATATCATGCTACACACTGCTACCATAATTTAATTCAACTGTGAATAGGAACACATAGCATCTCTTAAAATGTGTATACACTTTTTGGCACTTCTAGTTTATTCTCTCTCTCTCTCTCTCTTTCTCTCTCTCTCTCTCTCTCCCTCTCCCTCTCTCTCTCTCTCTCACACACACATACACACAGAAATATTCAGCCTTAAAAGAAATAACATATAACATTGATATACCATGAGGACATTATGCTAAGTGAAATAAGTCAATCACAAAAGGACAAATGTTATATGAATCCATTTGTATAAGGTACTTAGAGTAGTGGATTTTATGGAAAGAGAAAGTAGAATGGTAGTTACCCAGAGCTGGGAAGAGGGAGAAATAGGAAGTTAAGTAATATAGAGTTTCAGCCTTATACAATGACGTTCTGGAGATTTACAAACCAAAAGAGTGAATACAATTAATACTACTGAACTATACATTTAAAAATAGTTAAGATGATAAAATTTTGTTATGTGATTTCTGTCGCTATTTTTAAAAAGTACTCACTCTGGTTGCTGAATAAGAATTGATTAGAGGGGAGAGGGCAGAGCAGTGGGGAGAGTATTTGGGAGGCTCTCAGAGGACCCTTCTTGGCGCCTGGTGCAAGCAGGTTGCAGAGTCTGCAGGACAGTGAGCTCAGCCCCTGCCCACCTGTGCTTCTTATAGGGAGGATGCATCCAAGGCCCACAAACTCCAAGTACTCTCCTGCTTATCTACCAATACATTCCACATGTTTACATATCTTATACCTTCAATCTTCCAAAATCTTTTTTTAGACGAGATAAGAAGTAATGAAAAATGAATTTTGTAACACTAAATCAGCTCCCACCTGGGCCCATCTTTTTTTTTTTTTTTTTTTTTTTCCTTTCTGGGAACAAAGAAGAACAGGACAGATAGCAGGTGAGTTTTATGCAACTGTACTAGCCTTGGGTTGGATGTCCTGTGAACGGTGGGTATGGAATACTCTTAATCTTTCGTACCAAATGGTGCCCATGTTGTTTTTAATAAACCTGGATATCTGGCCTAATACTGAGTTAAAAATCTTTCTGCCTGACTTATATTTCTCTTTGGGTCACAGAAGTAGCCCTAAGTGATTAAAGGACATAAGGGTAATGGAAAAGCCCCAAACCCCTAAATTATACAGGGCTGCCTCCTACACTCTTACTAATAGAACAGAAGCCCCAAAGTATTCAGGCCTAGTCATGTTTGCCTCCTTCTCTCTGGATACTGCACATTGTGTACACAATTCTCTGTCTTTTCCAATGGTCTTACCTATGTATGTGTGTGTCTATGACTGATACTTTCAGGTATTGACACGTAATTTTATGTGCCAACTTAAATAATGGTCCACAAATATTTAATATGGGTATTGCTCTGAAAGAATTTTGTCATTGTCATTGACATTTTACAATCCGATGACTTTAAGTAAATGAGATTGTCATAGACAACCAGGGTGGGCAACATCCAATCAGTTCTAAGAGGAAAGGTCTTGTTTTGTTTTGTTTTGTTGTGAGGCACAGTCTTGCTACATACCCCAGACTGGCCTCAGACTCTCAAACCTCCTGCCTCAGCCTACCAAGTACTAGTTTTATAGATGTGTTTATTGCAGTTGGTAGAGTGGCTCTCTGCACTCTCTGAGGCCCTGGGTTCAATCCCCAGCACTGCAAAAATGGGAGAAGGACCTGGCAATCCAGTCCTGAAACAATCTCAAAACTATGAGGGTCGCTATGAGTCAGACCCAACTCAGTGTCACCCAATGATCACCATGCCTTGCCTAGTTAAAAGATGTTAAGGGCAAAAGGGACACTTCTGTGAGGAAGATAAATTCCATCTATGGATCACTGCCTTAGCTCCTGCCCAAGAGATTCTAGCCTGCTAACCTGGCTTTGCATTTCAGATTTGAGAGCCAAATAACCACATAAGCCAAGCCAATTAAAGCAAATTTGTTTGTACACACACACACACACACACACACAAATATGCACACAAACACATACACAGGTTCGGTTTCTCACATGGGACCTTGACTGATACAGTATCACTGAAAAACGTTTAGGTTTGGTCTGATTTGGAACTTTGTACAAGAGTATCACTGTGCCTATTTTTCTATGATTTTATTATTATAGAATCCATTCATGCTGGTGTGTGCAAGCCTACTTCATTCCTTTTAAATTCTATAGTGTGTTACTATACAGTACATCACGATGTACCGTTCTTTTGGTGAAGTATAGATTGCATTCCCTTTGGGAATAACAACAATAACGATGCTGCTATAACATTCTTGTATGTGTTTCTTGGCATATATATGCAAGACTCTGATTAGGACATATGTTTAGGACTGGAATTTCTGGGTCATAGAGTATATGCATCATTGATTTTACGAGATGACCAAATTGTTCCAAAGTAATTGTTTTCATTAGAAACATACCAATTACCACACTGTCAGGAATATATGAGAACTGTACTTGCTTCATATTTTCAATAAAACCTAGTATTATCAGGGAAAACACTTCTAATCCAACTAATATCAGATTTAGAAAACTGAATCAACAGATGTGTTATGTATGAAGGGTGAGGGAGAAAAAGGAGCAAAGTATATTTCCCAGACTTGGTCTTAGTAATCACCAATATCTTTGTAAGGGTAAGTTTTTCTGCTGATTCTTTATCACAAACATTTATGCTAACTTGAATAATACTTCATTTATTGTCTGCAATTGATTTATTTCCTAGATTAAACAGCTCTGCACTCTCTCAGGACCTGGGTACAGTCGATCCCCAGCACTGCAAAAATGGGAGGACGTGGCAATCCACTCCCAAAGCAATCCCTAAACAATCAACCATTGAAAACCCTATGAGGGTCGCTATGAGTCAGATTCAACTTGATGGCACTTAACAACATGTGCAGGATATGCTTTCAGCCACAAGGTGGCAAGCTAAGCATTCTCAAATATGAACCTCAATACTGAGGTCTGAGTGAGTGAACTTCTTGGAAAGTTTAGAAAGCAAGAAATTATTCTTCAATAGTTTCTTTATGGGTATAACACATATGCTTCTTACAAATTTTAATATCATTATAGCTACTCATTTCCAAATGTTTGTTACTCACCAACAGGGAGTCATGACAGACTTCTTTGACTCGGTCCTAGAGCCTGCACAATGCCTGGCAACTAAATGAAGGATAATTAGCTTGCTGAATGAATGAGTGAATGTTGTATGAAGATAAATACTTTAATTTTGACAGATGTATTTTTTCTATTGGGCTGGGGTTTAGCTTAGTTGGTAAAATGCTGCTATGCCCTCTCTGAGGACCCAGGTTTGATCCCCAGCACTACAAAAATGGGAGAAGGACCTGACAATCCACTCCTGAAGCAATCCTGAAACAATCAGCCATTGAAAACCCTATGAAGGTCACTGTGAGTTGGACCTGACTCGATAGCACCAAGCAACAACATATTTTCCATCAAGATGTGCAGTACTTAACACAGTCCTTACATTGTTATAATTATTATCTATCATTACTACTGCCATTATAACAAAAATCATTTTAAAGTAAATAAACACTGGTTTTGGTATTAGGAGGTAGAAGATGCTACTTCTGCCCCTAAGGAAGCCTAGAGAAACTAGAGAGATGACAGAACTCAGGACGTAATTAGAGACTCAGGCAATGTGTGCACATACGAGTCAACATAATATACTGATAATATAAAGCAGCTCAGTTAATGAATGTGTTCAAATAAATCACTGGGCTTAGCCTTTATCATGATAAATATCCATAATTCAATTAATGCTTCAAATATTTTTCTCAGCAAATATATTATTGATTTTTCACAAAGGTTATAATTTAACAAGCACAGAACATTGATTTGTTTTTTTAATGCACTTAGTTCAGACCTATGAGGATCTCAGAGGAATTGTTGTTCCTTCTAATTAAAAGCATCAACATGTAAATATGTGCCATAAGGCATTAGGCACCATATGCTACCTTGTAATCTCGATTTGCTAACTTCACCTCTTATCCTGGGAATATAACTCTTTTCTGATCAGTTATTGTTTGCCTTTTATCTTCTTGGGCTTAGACCTGGGAGATTTCCTCTCTGGGTTAATATATACTAGATTTTAAAATCTATTTTAATTTTAAACTAGTTAAATCATTAATTGTTGAGTACCTACTAGGTGCAAGGAAGTGTGCAATACTCTAATGAGCAGCTTATATTATGCTCCCTCTACTTATTTTTAGTATTGTATTGATAAAGACCTACTCTGTGCCAAATACTTTTGTAGGAGGAAGAAACTAAGGCTAAAAAGATTTATGTTGCTATTCTGGAGCATCTTATATACTTACTGGGAATTCACAGGAAGAAATTCAGCTCAACAGTTTTTGCAGAATTTGTAAAGATTCTTTCAGGGAATTAGCTACAGGCCTATATATAATCTGGGCCCCAAATGTGGGAACTTGATCTTTTTCTTTATGTCAAATCAAGTAGAAAAGCCACATTGTATTGATTTTAGCCAGTGTTCTTAAATGGACCAACTTAAGTCAGCATGTAAATTGCTGTTGACTATTATTGAATACCCACAGTGTGCTAGGCACTATTAATTCAGCTGAAACTCATTAATTCAAGTAAATAACTGGGTCCCTATTAGGAAGGTTCACATTTTACAAATGACCAAGCAAGAGAAAAACATCCAGCTAAAAGGCAACAAAATTGGCAGGCACTTTCATCATTTGCTGTTAATTGGAAGAAGTAGAACTTAATTTTATTTGGAATAATGCTTCATCGTGGCTTTGGGAATGAAGTCTCAAGATATCTAACATGGCTCCTTTAACATGCTAGATTTGTCAAGAAAAGAGAGGGGGCTTATACAATTTTCAAGGCTGTGGAAAGGTAAAAGAAAATGAATGCAATCTACATTTTTTTTTTTTTTGCCAAAACCATCCAAACGAAAACCACCCAATTATTTTATCTAGCCATCCATAGAGTACTTGCTTTGAGGCTAATTTATGGATGAAAGTGACAGAGGGTTAATTGAGGCAAGAAAAATGAGGAATGTGCTGGACTCAAGTTCCAGATGGAGTGGTTACTACTTCAGGTGCTCTGGGTGTCTACATTTGCTGTGAAAGAAAATTAGTAAGTTGATATTCTAGAGTTAGAGTGCTCACATTTAAAAAATATGCCTTGATGCTGTATTATCCTAATGGTCGATCGTGGTTTACTTGTGGCTCCTTATCGTTACACATTCCTTCAATAAATATTTATTGGCTATCTATAATGAGCTATGTACTCTGTTAGATAGATAAAATAACCCACACAACAATTTCATTACCTTATCTCATGGAGTTTATAATCTTGTCTGGGAGGTAGATATTAAGTGCATAAATGTCTACTTGATTACAGCCATTATACAACCTATAAAGAAAAAGTATGCTGGACATTTGGCATATGTATCAGTAAGTAGTAAAACATACAGTTCAATAGCTCTAAGTGATAACACCTGTGACAGCTATTCTTTATACAGCTTCTATTATATCTGGTCAGTCTGCTATTTTGCATTATTTCTTAATTTTATAACTACCCTGTGAGGACTAAATATCCCTCTGATACAGATAAAGAGTCCTGATCCTCTGAATCTCATGACGGAAGATACCACCAAATACATCTCATCAATGGGTTGGTTGTAGCCTGCCATATGCCATTTTGCTCTCTGTCTTTGGAGACTCAGGTTAAATATTATTTTGTCTGCAAAACCTCCCTCTGGCAGCCAATGTTCCCTCTCCTGTGCTTTCCAAAGCTCTTAGCTTAAATTCTAATGTTTTCAAATGTAATTGATCTGTAAGTCTGCCTGTGCTAGTGGACCATAGCCTTCTGGAAGAAGGAGGCTACGTCTTAACTTTACATTTTAGAGCCACTGTATCTAGCAAGCTCAGTGCTTGACATTTACATTATTGTTGTTAGGTGCTCCAGTCGGGTCTAACAGGGACTTTCTTGGGTTTTCATTGGTTGATTGTTTCAGGATTGCTTTGGGAGTAGATGGTACTTCTTTTTATTGTGGTACTGGGGATCAAACCTGGGGCCTCAGGGAGTGCCGAGCAGGCATACCACCAACTGAGCTAAACCCCAGCCCATGACACTTACAGGCTCTCAATAAATACTGATTGAATCATTATTGAGTGAAATAAAAGTTGTCCTTACAGTCAACAGCACGAATGCAACACATATTGGAAAACATACATAGCATTTCATTTGCAATGCTGGTAAAAATGTCTGAAAACCAAATTACTGATTAAAGCATGTAGAGTAGGCCATGTACCTGTTACACAACACATTGATTTGCAAAGTTAAAATGGACATTTTTTAATTCCTAAGTATTGATGAACACTATAAATGTCAAATAAAAGAACAGCTGAATTTTAAACAACCCACTTGAATAATTTAGCTTTGTACTTGTTTCTCAGTCTTAACTTGTATTAATCATAATGGGACAAAATGTGCTTTTAAAAAGTTACATGTGTACAAGACATGTCAAACAGAATTGGTACCTTGATGCTGGAAGGAACTCTCAGACATACATTGCTTCAGCTCCCTAACTGCAGAAGGACCTGTTTGGGTCTGATGGCTGTCACAGGCTGAACAATGACAACCAGCTAGGTCTACAAATTCCCAAACTAATGACAGCTCTTCCTGTGATTTCCTACATTGCCATCTAATTCTAGATTTTAAAACACTATGAAAACATTAAAAAAGGGAATAAAATTTGGATGCATCTACTTCCTTTTTCTATTTGGGCAGCTCACTTGGTTTCAGAGGGAGGGTCCCAATCAAATTCTCAAAGCCCACATGAAGTCTTCTGAGATAGCCTCATCTGAAAGTGCTTTCTCCCTCTGCATTTATCACTGAATTCTTACAATAATAGTTAGCTTGAAAATTATACCATGTGCTCTGGAATTGTTCCTGTCATTTATTTAAATATAAATCTAGAAAGTACATGTGTCCTGCCTCACAGCCAAATGTTAAACAGCAGTCTTGTATTTCTTGATATTCCTCCAAGCAACTAGCAGAGTAGATGTACCTCATACACAGTATAATAAGGATGCAAAAAACCTTAAGATTTATTTCTTAGAATTAAAAGTCACCCAACTTTTAAAAAATCACAATTCATCTCAATTTAAATAAGTTTATCTTGTGTAACATTCCTGTAAAAGCCATTCAGTATCAGGATGTGTTCCTTGTGCCTAGTGCAGTGACTAGCACTTGAGAGGTTCTAAATAAATATGTTGAAGGACCAAATGAAGAACTCAAGTGGCACCTATGTAATTTTCAGCCACTTCTGACATTGATCTCAAAATGTAGTTGGGAGAAAATGAATGAGTGGCCCAAACCACAATATGTCCACATGTTTAGGGTACACTAAACCCAGTACCACTATGATTGATGGTTCTTTTTAATGTTTACCATAAGTATTGACTTTTTTAAAAAGCCCAGACATTTTTGAGGCTTCTTTTTAATATGATTAGTGAGAAGTAAAGACCGAATGACCTTTAGACAACAATCCCTTGAGCTGGAGGAAATCATGATTTCTCTGAATGTGGCATTCTGGTTACAAGCAGTAGTGCTGGGAAGCTCACTGAAAGGGCCAAACTGTGCCATGGCACAGGACAAAGTGACTCAGTTGCTTGGGGTGGGATCTTTGTTTCAAGTTGAAGCAGTTAAAAGGCAGACTACCAAATCAGTCTTATTTATGCACCTCCTGTATAGCTGGCTCTTTCTTCCAGAAAGTTTAAACAGTTGAATGGACACCAGTATTAGTACAGTGAAATTTCTACCTCAGTCTCTCAATTTCTGGCTCTGCCTCTAAGAAGCTCTGTGACCTTAGAAAAGTACTTTACTTTCTATAGTAGACACACCCGTCATGCAAAACTTGTTAGGAAAACTGGGTAGAGCAGTGGTTCTCTGCTGAGCTGTGGAGCAATATTAGTATGTCACATTCATTTGTCAGAAGCATTGCAGGCATTGATATCACTCCTATAGTGATTGTATAGGCTGGGATTTAGCTCAGTTGGTAGAGCACTGCTCTGCAGTCTCTGAGGTCCCGAGTTCAATTCCCAGCACCACAAAAATGGGAGAAGGACGCGGCAGCCCACTCCCAAGGCAATCCCGAAACAGTCAGCCATTGAAAACACTATGAGGTTCACTATGAGTCGGACTCAACTCGACGGCACCTAACAACAACAACAACAGTGATTGTATATAACTTATTTCAGAAATAAAAGAGCATATATTTAAGAGGAGATAACATCAGTCTTACTCATTTGCATTCTGTTGTGTTTCATTAGAGGAAGAAGAAGCCGGATTACACGGAATGCAACAACAACAAAGCACAGCCTATTTGACCTAAGCCTGCAGCTGTAACACTGGTTTCTTTGCCTGTCAAATCTCAGAAGCTAAGCAGGGTAGGGCCTGGTTAATACGTGGATGGGAGACCACCTGGGAACACCAGATACTGTAGGCTTGGGAGAAGGACCTGGCAACTCACTCCCAAAAACCAATCAGCCATTGAAAACCCTATGAATAGCAGAGAAACACTAACAATACTGTTTTACCTGTTGCACATGGAGTTGCTAGGAGTTGGATATCAACTCAATGGCTCGTAACAACAATTGACCTGGGTTAGAACCAACATGAGGGACCCTAAATGATGCTGTGACAAGAAAAGGGGAATTGCAATGCTCTTCTTTCCTGAATTTTTTTTTCTTTTAGGCAATGCATAAAAGCTTGGATACACTTATGGCTTTATGAGTTACCCCTTTGTGCCTGTCAGAAGGAAAAAGGCTGATAACAGTGGTCAAGAGGCTGGCTATAACCCTGAGCTGCAGGGATTTGGACCAAAGTGGGTCTGAGGCACCTGCCTCTGCAGAGTTCTTGGGAACACTCCAAATGTCCCTGAAGAAAGATTTCTACCAGTAAAAAGAGGCCCACTCACAAGTATGCCCTTTGCTTATTTGATGAGATAGGAGGAGGGCAGGCTGTTAAGGAAAGAATAGTAAGAATGAGAACTCTTTAATAAGCTTAAAATATCTCTCACTTTAAATATCACCTTAAATAGCACCTGCATTTCTTTTTTATTCTGCATGTAATGTGATTTAATTAATATTTATACAGGGTTTTCTTTAATAAAAAAGCTGTTCTTACAGAGTGATGTTGAATCATGGTTATGTGTCTAAAGTTTCCATAATTATGAAATGGTATACACTAACTGGGCTGGGATTTAGCTCAGTGGGTAGAGCGCTACGCTGCAGTCTCTGAGGCCCCGAGTTCAATTCCCAGCACCGCAAAAATAGGACAAGGACCTGGCAATCCACTCCCAAGACAATCCCGAAGCACTCAGCCATTGAAAACCCTATGAGGGTCGCTATGAGTCGGATACCGACTCAACGGCACCTAACAACAACAACAACATACACTAACTATTACCTAGGGTCTCTCTTAAGAGTAAAATGCAGTGATTTTTCTCAAATGGGGAAATGTGGCTACAGCCACCTGATGTCAACAACCTGAGCTATAGTCACTAAAACACAAAGTCATTATTCATTTTTGTAGGTTTGTTTGCAGCTTCAATCCAATTTAGTGATAACATCACAGTGCAATGTAATGACTTTAAAAGTTGAAATGGTCTCAAAAGGTAATCTAATCCGCATCTTTTTTTAAAACATAAAATAATTATATTCTATTTTAAAGACTTCCAGAGATGGACTATATTCTATTTTTTAAAGACTTCCCCTAACTTCTCCAACGTCTTATGTCACCATTGCTGTGTTTAAATGCATTTGAAGTTCTTCTCCTTCCCTTGATGTATTCTTTACCCTAAAATATTCCCTTCTCATCTTCAAACTGAAAAACAAAACTGAAGTATTTTCATTTTTGTGAAACAGAATGAAAAGAACATATTGTGGCAGGGATGGCCATGTACAAAGATGTTAAGAGAGGCTTCTAAGGCATAAAATAGCTCTCAATCAGTATTATGTACTCAAAATACCCATAAAATATCTCTATAAGCTGAAACTATGTGCTACCAAAAGTCAGGGGATAGAGAATAGCATGACTGTAGGGGTTGGGTTCAAATATATTCATTATATTTAATTTTACTAAGTCTTCAGTTGTACATGGGGATAAAAGTTCTAATCTCATAGATTTTTAAGTATCAAAATTAGTGGAATACAACAGTATTTTAAAAAAATGTTAGCTAGTTCTGTGAGGCACACAGAGCACTCTGGTGCTCCAGATGAAAAGTTTCCAAGTCCTAGAAAAACACCACAAAGCCTAAAATGTGGTATGTGCTCAATGTGTTAAATGAATGAGTGATTCAGTTAAATGTTAGCTTGGAAGTGTTGGCAGGCATTGATGCTGTAGGTCAAACTTATGTAAGAGATAGGTCTGATCTCAACAGGTACTTATGAGACTAGGCCTCAGATCATGTTGTAAAATATTGCTATGGATCATCGTTAGTTATCCGCTTCCCCTGTTGTTGTTGTTAGGTGCCATCAAGTCTGTTTCCGATTCATAGCGACCCTACATACAACAGATGAAACACTATTGCCAGTGCTTCTCTGCTATTCACAGGGTTTTCATCAGCTGATTATTTTGGGGGGAGTAGATTGCTGGGTCCTTCTTCCAAACTTATAGCACCTGGTGTTCCCAGGTGGTCTCCAATCCAAGTACTAACCAGGCCCGACCCTGCTTAACTTCTGATATCTGATGGGATCAGATGCCACGGTGGTAGGGCTGCAGCTTCCCCTACAAGCTTATAAAAGCTTTCAAGGAAAGGACTACGTTTTAAATATCTCCACATTCCCCCTACCCCATTCCAAACATAATGATCAATTTGAAATGAAATTTTGACCTACTCAATTAATATTTAATTGAACACTGCTGACCCCTAACATAACTATTATTTCTATGTGAAACTTAGAAATATATGATGAAGTATATTTCTCCTGTGTCTAAGGAAATGAAGCTCAAGTCAAGTAGAAGCAGAAGCTCTTCCTCAGATATATACTATTGGTTTTCATCTTTAGTAAAATGAAATAGCAGCCTAGGGCTTCCTTAGAAATTCATTCCCAAGTAGTTATATAAATTGGGGTTAAAAATGTTTATGTTTTCTCAGAAGAGCAATTTATATTCACTCTCTCTTTCTCTCCTCCCCTAACCCCCCTCCCCTCCCTGGTGACTTGTAACAGCTTTGTCTAACTATGTGGGCAGACTTATTGGTTAAAAGCTAGACACACAACAGATTAAAGAACTAAGGTCAAAGCTTCCCACTCCCAAAATTTGGGTTGACGTAAAAAATGTCAGAGGAAATCCTCTGGCACAATGCGATAAACCAAATTGATAACCGATTATGTAAGTATTTAAATGCGACTATGCAGTTTTAGAAAAGCACAGCTGTTTGTAGTCAAGAGGAAGGCCACTGTATCGTCACAGTTCCTCTAACCTTGTTCCACTTTCAAGTGGATTGCAGGGTAAATTTTGTGAAATCTGTACTATAAAAAACCCTGATGCAGTCCTTTCTCGGGTCTGCAGAATGAAGAGGGTCAGCTTTACTTAAGTGATTGGCTTCCTGTTTTTCTTAATTATACAAAATGAGGACAATGCAAAACACAGCTGGTGGAAACTCAGATGGTGCTCAGAGCGTGAAACACATAACTAGTTTGTGATGAAAAACACAGAAAATACTTGCTGGTGTGGGGAGAACAGCAGTGACACATTTCCAGCAGCATGCTTACTACAGCTGAAAAACCGATTTCACCTCAGAAAATAAGATAAGGTGAAAGTCTTGCTGCAGGGTATAAAAGGTGGCCTTTAACTTAGATACACAAGTGTTGTTTAAGAAATAGAAGGGGGCCTGGCGTGGTGGCACATGCCTGTAATCCCAGCGATTTGGGAGGTGGAGGCAGGAGGATCACAAGTTCGAGACCAGAGGCAGTGTGCATAACTTAGCGAGACCGTGTCTCAAAAAGTAAAAAATGGGCTGGAGGTGCAGCTCAGTGGTCCGGCACTTGCAGAGCATGCAGGCGCAAGGACCTGGGTTCAACCCCCAGTACCGCAAAAAAAAAAAAAAAAAAAGAAAAGAAAAGAAAGAAAGAAAGAAATAGAAGGGAAGGATGAAGGTGAGAATATTGTGTAACTGGTCTATGAATGATTATTATTATGAGGCTTAGAAGGTGACAAGGGATTTCTTCCGTATACATGAAAACTCAAACTCAAACTACTGTAGGCAGTAAGCAAGCAAACTGCGAAGAGTACTAATGGAACAGTGGTTGGATGACAAGTATAATATGTAATGAGGTCTGGGGAAGCAAAAGCTATGTTGCTTACCCCAGATTTGGAACAGGAATTAAGTACTGTGAGACATTAAAGAAATTACTCATGTATTTGATGACTCCTTAGTGGATTCTTATTCACTTTTTAAGGCTGAGTTCAGGTATTAACCCTTCTTTAATGCTTTATCCACTTATTAGATGGAAATAACACTCTTCTTTGTATTTCCTCAGTGTCGTGTAGCACTTACCAAAGTATCAAAATTAGTCACGTGTAAACCTTCCTTCCTACAACAGTATGAGCTCTTTGAAAGCAGAGGCTATTACTTAAGTCACTTTTACAATTCCTTAGCAATTAGCATTATGCAAGTGCTTAAGAAAAGCACAATGTTAATTGAATTAATCAATATGAAGAAATGTTTGAATTAACTATGTATGCTTATGTGTTTAACTTCATTCCTAGAATGTGCAAATAAATTTAGATCAAGAGAACTTTATTTTCTTGTGCCCCTGCCCTGTGTTGCTTGCAGCCTCACCACAGTGGCATCAGATCCTATCAGCTCTCAGTAGCTAAGCAGGATCAAGCTTGATTAGTACATGGATGGGAGACTGCCAGGGAATACAGAGTGCTGTAGGCTTGGGAGAAGGACCTGGCAGCCCATTCCTCCCCTTAGAAGGAAACAAAAAACCAATCAGCCATTGAAAACTCTATGAATAGCAGAGAAGCACTGACATAATGCAGGGCATGACACAATGTCAGGGAGTGTTTTGTTCTGTTTTACATAGGGTCGCTATGAGTTAGGTGCGACTCAGTGGTACCTAACAACAGCAGCAGTTACCATGTGTGGTTCAGTGCTTGGTACCGTAAGAAGAAAGGATGATGTCCAAATGTCAAAGTTGAAATTAAATACTGTTATCCACTGCTACAGGTTTTTGAAACCTGAGTTCCAATTGTCAGAATCACAAATGGCAACCCAGTTAATACACGGTATATAACATGCTAAATGGCCTGACCTTGACCACAATATCTGCTTTTCTTTTCTACTGTACTAACAATGTATATTTAAAGACACAATAAAAATTTCCCTCTGCAACAGAGTTCAGAAAACCCTAGGAAGTATGAAAATAAGCTTCAAAGGGTTGAATAGTCTAGTATGGTATGGAACAGGTTTCCTGAGAAGAGAGGCCTTATTTTAATTAGGATTGAAAATAAGCCTTAAATGTAATTAACATAAAAACTGATATATATCTGAGGACTGTTTTATTAATTCCTTCTTACCCTTTATTACTGCTATAGAATAAGGCTTATTACTCATTACTATTACAAAACAAAGCTATGTTACATATGGCCATATGATAAGCAGACATACATTGTGGCATACATTCTAGGACCATTGCTTCAGATATGATGTTCATGTGCTCTTTGCTCAACTCCTTTGTGCTCTGCCATATTGGTATAAGGTAGAGACCAACTATGATAGAACAGTAAGATGAGAGAAGACTGGGTCACTGACTGTGAAGTATCATAGCCTTGGACTGAACAGATGGGCTTTGCTGTGTGAGAATAATGAACTTCTACTTTAGTAAAGCTACTGCTATTTTGGTTTCCTGTCAGCTGGCAGCAGTGCCTAATTCTATGTAAACACCCATGTTGACATTTGTGTTCTTAGCACACTTGTGGGTGAGGTGGGGTGGGGAATAGATGGCTGGATGTCTGAATAAATGAGAGGATAGAACTTTAAATAATTAGTGACTGAACAATGTACTAGGGACTTTTAAATAGACACATGGAGAACAAAGATAGATTTTATGTTATAGCATATAGAATCTTCCATAACTAGCCCCAACCAAGCCATCCAGCCTCCAAATGTACCCAATCATTGGTAACCTCAAAACCCGGTCATCCTGAAGTTTTATGTCTCCTTGTCATTATGTGGCTGTCTGCCCACTTCTTTACCTGGCTTTGTCGTACTTTCATAAGATTTAGTTCACATGGTATCTCCTACAGGAAGACTTCCTTGTCTCCCTTCTAGAAGTCAGGTACTTCAGCCACGTTCACTTATAAGAACCAGTGCACACCTTCAACTTAGATGTGATCTCACTTAACTGTAGTCATTTGTTCTTGTCTGTCCTCTAAATTGTGAGATTTGTGAAGGACAGGATAGCACTATGTTTTCATAACCTACATTATTCAATGCCTGGCACATAGTAGGTACCATCTGGCACACAGTAAGTACCACATGCGTACCAAACATTAGGTACTATTATATTGTTACTGGCTTTGCATTCTAATATATGTATATATATATATATATATATATATATATATATATATATATATATATATATATATCAAATCTACCTCTTGGTTTCTTGGTTAATTTCTAGAGCCTAGATATTCCCTGAGCCCTGTGGTACAGTACCTTGATTTCCATTACTCTTTCCTCTTACAGATTTCCCCTTTCCTTTCTTCTTCTGATCATCTTAATTTAGAAAACATGTTTCCTGCCTCTCGCCTAGAGAGATACTGGACTAGAAAAGTATCTTAAAATGAACTTGTCAAAAATTTTCCTCTGAATTTTATTCTATTCCTTTCTGCCAATTTCTTCATACAGTTAAGTTATCCTTGTGACTCAAAACTTGAAGATTAGGCAAGGGGGTTGGAAGAAAATCTGTCTTTTGACATTTAAAAGATATACGCTAAAATTAGAGAATAGTTAGCACTTATGTTTAATAGTGAGATGAGGCCATGCACATTCATGAACATTCCATACAGCCCAATTCTGTGTTCTTATTGGCCATACAGACCTGTACTGTAAAGGTAAATAAATGGAAGGAAATGAGATACACTGTTTTGTCATAATTGCAAGGTTTGTGTTTACAAGTATGTAATTTCTTATTTTGGGTAGTTGTTCTCCTCTTCCTCCTCCTCCTCCTCCTCCACTTACCCCCTTCTTCTACTTCTTGTTTTCTTCCTCCTCTTCCTCTTGCTCTTCCCCTCTCCCTTTCCTTTTCTCTTCCTTCTCACCCTTAATTCTCACCTTTCCTATACTTCTTCAATTCCTCTTCTACCTCTTCTTCCTCTTCTTCTTCACCTTATTTGTTGTCTTCATCATATTCTTTATTTCGATATGTGTCTCCATCTTTAACTCCTTTTCATTCTCCTTTTCTCTCTTTCTTCTTCTCCTCTCACTCCCCTTCCTTATTCACCTTTTCCTTCTCTAATACTCTAAAGACGCCAGAGACTATAATACTCATTTCACAGGGCAACATCCTAGCAGAACTTTTACACTGAACTGCTACTTATGACGAGACATAGGCCAGGCTTGATTTCTACCATGTCTTCCTCTTGGTGGCTCAGCGTGGCACCCTCTCTTCTTCCTGCTCATGAAATTTCTAGGGATGCAGTCTCCTTTTTGTTCATGCTCAGTGCCTTTGCCCAATTATGGGGCCAGCACAGCTTTCCTCACACAGCTTCAGCAGAAGATATATAATATATATATATATATATATATATATATATATATATATATGTCCTCCAAAGTCTATTTACATCTAATAGAAAAGGCCAGAACAATTGAGTGAGGGGGGATTATTCTGGGGTGGATGGAAAGCCTGGACTTTCAAACATGCTCGTAACTTTAGGGAACAGACAGAAAACAATCATGGAAGGCATGAGAAACTATAGGTGGCTAAGAATAACTTTCGAAAGGAAAATGCAATAACAACTATGTTTACCATATGCTTATATATCAGTCACAGCTTTTGGTACTTTATTTGCTTTTTGTCAGTATATTCTTACATCTCTTCAAGGTAAATAGTTCCATCCTCATTTCCAGAGAAAATGGAGGCTCTGAGAGTTTAACTTGGGTCTAGATTTAAAGTACATCTTTTTTACTCTAATATGAAAGATAAAAGCAGTCACAGTTCTTTGTTAAGAGGTGGAGTCTATCATCTACCCCTTGGGTGTGTGCTGGCTCCTGACTTGTTTTGGCTCACTGAATGAAGTATTGTGTTGGCAGTGTGAGCTTGTATCTCAGGAGTCCTGGCTGCTGCTTTCCTTCTTGGACACTCTGCCATAAGAACCATGTGAACAAGCCAGGGCTAGCCTGCTGAAGGGGATTACACTATGGGGAACAGAGATGACCTATCTCAGCAGAGACACTTCAGGCCCATCAGCCTTGCTGTGATCAGCAGAACCCATCCAACCCACACCAGCACAAATCCCAGCTTTCAGAATGTTGGGAGGTGCAATTCACCAGGGTCCCTGAGGGCTGCTGAAGGTCATCTCTGGGCAAAGAATGCAAGACTCTGACCATACTCTACCTAGGCCATTTCTCAGGGTTGCATTTGTAAGGAATGATCTTGAGGAATGAGATATAGGAAAGGGACAAGGAGATGCAGGACAAGGAGAGGGCTTATTATAAAACAAAACAAAACAAAAAGTAAATTCCTCAATCTCAGTATATTGTGGTTGTTGTGCAAAACTACTGTATATACAGAGTCTACCTGGCCCCTGTAAATTTCTCCCATGAGACTTGGGGACCTTGAGAAACCAATATCAACATGCTAACTAATGTTCATGCTGGTTTCTATGCCATGAATAGTGAAGTTCTTTGTTCTTGGCGCTAGAGCCTTATGTCATCTCCCAACATCCAATAAATAGGGCAGGCTATGTTATGTCTCAGAGTGGGACATATATGTAGGAGTTAAATAAATGGTTGTTTTAAGCAACTACAGTTTGGGTGGACAGCAACAGTTAACTGATAAAAATGACTGAAGTCTAACCTCTTAGCCAGTGTGACCCAATACTATGGTAAGTGATCCAAAGATGTGTGAGATAATCTTAGGAGACAGGTAAATTTTTTCTTTTAATTCTAACTATTATTAAAATTAAAACATTAGCTGAGTTTTAGTTACTTACTAAGCAGTATATGATATTGGTTTTTCATTTATAGCCCACCTGTAAAATTAAATTAAAAAGTGAATTGGTCAATAGAAAAGTATTAACAATAATTCAAGGTGGTACTTGAACATGGCAAAGACTATGACAACAGAATATAAGTAACTGATTTTTAGGAATCATTCTACAGACCCTTATTGGTTCTCACTGAAAAAAAGGGGGGATCCAAAAAATGATGCACCACTAACATTAAGATGGGCTAGCATATCCTGAATAATATACTCCAAATACTGCTGAGGAGAAAAGTTATCCTACCTTGAACCATATATGTTTAAGATATTCTCCCTCACATATGGCCATTCAGAAAAAGAGCCAAATGTCACTGGAATTACAGATATCCTTTTAGAACAGGAGGAGGATAGTAACATAAAAACAAATGTTCAGCTTTTATTGCGTTAGAGGAAAACCAGATGCTGCAGAGAGGAAAGGCTGCCCATGAATCCAAGTGTGATTATGGCACTGCCCATTTCTTTTAGCATTTCTTCATAGTGAAAATGTTAGCCTACAATTCTGTTTCCTCTTTGTCGTCCAGGCTGGAAAACTCCTAAATCCCTGTATGAACAACACAGAACTATAAGCACTTCTCAGAGGTGGCTGTGTTGAAATAATCGTAGAATATGAGAGCCAGGAAGGCACTCAATCACCAATTCAACCAACTCTTTTATTTCACAGGAAAGGAAGTTATAACTTGGTCAGAATCACACAGCGAGTCAATAGTGAAAGAGACTTCACGTGTCCTTCTCTCCATTCAGCTGTCTCCTGTGACTCATTGCTCCCAGTCTCTATGTGTGCTTAATAGTTGAAGTTCAGTATCTGACAGAGTTACAAAGACACTAGAATTTAGGAAAAGGCAGGTATCATTCCAAAACTCCTTTTCCTCAACAAGGAGAACAGAAAAGCATCTACACTTAACTGCTGCTGAATTTATATCTTGGAAATAATGTCACAGGACACACATTCTTTCCATAAGCTAATATTTACCCTTAAGTAGTAAAAGAAAACCTCAAGTTCTTACATAATAATGGCAGATCATGTTGGCTGGAACTTATTATGTTAGAATTTCTTGCCTTCGAATACAATGAATCAGTTCTGTGCTCCACTACTATTATACTCTGAAGAGTTGGCCATCTTACTCTAAGCTGGATTCCTTTCAAATCCATCTTCTATCATTGCCACTGAAGTTAGCTGTTTGGGCTAACCAGGTCTTACCTGGGCTTCTTAGATACTTGCAATGTCCTTTACACTCAGGAAAAATTCTAAGCTCCTTACTGAGCTACTTAGTAGTCCATGCAAACTTCTTTGTGACATTATCCTTCTCTGCATTTCTACCTGCCTCTCCTGGAACTCTCCATTAATATTAAATTACTTACAGCTCCTCCTGATTGTACATGCTCCCTCTCTCACCCCTCCCATGGAGCACTCACATTTCCCCCAACCACTCTTTTCTAAGTTTTCATCAAATGTAGTTCAGGCATGGATTCTTCCAAGAAGCTTTATATACCATCCCCCAATCCCCAGGCTCAGAAGTATGGAAGCCTACACAATATTCTGTGTACAAGTCCCTTGTAGCCCTTTGCATGGTAAATAGCAAATATCAGTGTCTCTCTTCTATAAACTAGAGACTTCTTGAGACTTGATATGATTTTTGTTTCCCCACACAGAGGATAACATTTCTTAACTCTGGCCAAACATTAGCATCCCCTGGAAAAATTTTTAAAAATACCTCTGCCCAGGAACCACTCTAGATTGATTTGAATCTCAAGGGTAAGATAAGACACATACCTTACTTAGGACCTTTAGATTGCTTTTTCCCTCTACCTGGAGAGCCCTTCTCTCATGGCTCACTTCCCCTCCTTCATCTTTGTCTCAGATGCCCCTTTCTCAATGTACCTTACACTGACCATTCTATTTAAAGTCATTAGCCTGTATATTCTCCAATTCTTTAGTTCATAGCACATATAATACCTTCATGTCATGTAACTCATTTTATATTATGGTTATTTACTGTTTGGCATGCCAATTGCACATAATAGTTGTTTCCTTCCTCCCTTCCTTCTGTCCTTCCTTTCTTCCTATCTTCCTTCCTTCCTTTCTTCCTATCTTCCTTCCTTTATTTCTTTTTTGCTTCTTTCCTTTTTTTCTTTCTTCCAGAAGAATGAAAGAATTATATTTGCCATCACTGTTTTAGGGAAAACAGATGTTCAAAAACTTCTGAAAGGCTGAAAAAGTGAAACTGGCTAATTCTGCCTCTAGGAATCGAAAAATACTTCTAGAGGGGGTGATAATTAAGGTAAATCTTAAAGTATTGTCCAGGCAAAGAAAGAGGGTAAATTATTGAAATAAAGTGTACAGATAAATACCAACCTCAGAGTCAAGTACACTGCATTTCCTCTGTAAGGTCTGTTAATACCAAAAGATAATTCAGGTAGAAGGAACAGCAAGAGCAGAAGATTGAGAGTGAACAGACTATTGGGGATGACAAAGGCGTGCAATTAACAAGTGAAAAGGTTGAACTTAAGTAAATTTTATATGTATTTTATTTGTATAAATGTTATAAAAATCTACATGGATCTTTAGTCTCATTGTGTGTGTATGGTTACAATATTAAACTCTATAAAAATGCTTACTATCATTAAATATTTGCTGCCCACATCTTTCTTGTTGGTTTTCACATATGCTCTGCATTACTATTCATCTGTGTATATATATGGGTACCTGTGTTAATTTCCTACACAGTTAGTCATAACTTCTGATGCCATGAAAAAGAATCTTATGATCTCTCTTTTGTACTCAGCACAGTAATATGCTCACAGTAATTTTCCATAAAGACTATTAATAAATACTTTCCTATAAACTCATTCATTCAGAAAAATGTTTATTTTACTTTAATATATTCTATATTAAGGATTAAAAACACAGATATGGAATTCAACCCCTGCCATTGAGTCCAGTAGGGAGATGAAAAGAAACAACCACAATTTAGAGTAAGTGCTAAACTGTAGGTAAACCTGGGGTTTTATAAACACAGAGGAGGCATAGCTAATACAACAAAACAGAGGTGAGGGGTCAGAGAAATTTCTAGGCAATATTATTCTTGGTATTTTTTTCTGAAAATGATTTTCATATTAGACATTTTATGTAGTTTGGAATATTTTTGGAGCTATATTCCCATAGTACAATTATGATGCCATTAAAAAGACACAAATATACTTAAATCACATATGAAAGGAGAAATATTGCTTTTTGATAAGACCTTAACCAATTCCACTTTCATTCAGAACTCATTGATATATAGTACCAAAAATTTCATGTGAGAAGTAACAGAAAAACTGCTGGGATTTCAGTTAAAGAAGAAAAAAATTTGTCAGTAGCTCTATTATTAAACCATAATCAAAGATTAATAGTAATTAACCATGTAGGAAAGGGATGAAAGATATTCTGAGTATAGAATATATGTGCAAGAACCAAAAGTATGTTAAAGAGTGACTAGTGTGAGGACCATGGGCTGGGATTTAGCTCAGTGGGTAGAGCGCTGCGCTGCAGTCTCTGAGGTCCCAAGTTCAATTCCCAGCACCGCAAAAATGGGAGAAGGGCCTGGCAATCCACTCCTAAAGCAATCCCGAAGCACTTAGCCATTGAAAACCCTATGAGGGTCGCTATGAGTCGGATACCGACTCGACGGCACCTAACAACAACAACAGTGTGAGGACCCTAGGTATATGGTCTGTTGCTACAGAAGGGCAGGAATATGGTGATATTGGCAAGGTGAATCTGTGAGATCTGGCTATGATGCTGAAGGTGCAGGAATAAGTTTGGATGGGCTGGGGAGTTGGACTATATCAAAAGTAATGGGCAGTTATAGACTAGTGAGGTATTGGGGGAGGAGGTAGGGTGCAGAGAAACTAGTTAAATGGTTCCTGTAACATAACTCAGGCAAGGGAGGACAAAGGGCTAAATTAAAACAGTGTCAATCGAGAGAATAACAGATGGAGACCTATGTGACAGGACTTAGGAGCTGAGGGATTCTGGGGGCTGATAGAGAATGAGATGTCTGGGGTGACTCCCATGTTCTGGCATGAGCAGCTGAGTGCCTGGAAGGGGCCACTCACCATGAGCATGCAAGGGGAGTGGAGATCTAATGAGCAAATCCTGTGCATGTGAAGTTTGAGGTCTTGCAGAAATCAAGGTGAAAGTATTTTGTTGGGAGACTTCTAGAAGGCAGGGGGAGGAACTGGACTAGTGAAATAGGGGAAGGGATAGTATGACCATCAAAGATCCTTGTTGTTGCTGTTGTTGTTAGGTGCCACCCAGTTGGTGTCCACCTCATAGCAACCCTGTGTACAACAGACAAAACACTATTGTTGTGCTTCTCTGCTATTCATAGGGTTTTCAATGGCTGATTGTTTTGGGGGAGTGGGTTACCAGGTCTTTCTCCCAAGCCTACAGCAGCTGGTGCTCCCAGGAAGTCTCCCATCCAAGTACTAACCAGGCTCAATCCTGCTTAGCTTCTGAGATCCCACAGGATTGGAAGCCACACTGGTACCACTGCCGGCTAAAGATACTTAATAACCCATTAAATTGTGTATTTCCATCTGTATAGACCAAGAGCTTGTAACAATATGCTAAAGGTTTCACCAAGTCCCTGACATTTTCCTGGATCACAAATACATTTAAAAATATGGAGAGAAATATATTTTAAAATAATTATAAGTATCCTCAGTCTGGAGTGTAAAATCTGCATGGAGTTTTAGGAGAAAACCAGTACAGTTCTGGTCTCATACCTCATGACCCCTCACACATAGATGCCTTGAGACAGATGCTCACACTCTGTCTTCTGTATTTGGTCTTTTGGTGGAAACATTTAAACAAGACTTATCTAGAGTGGTTCACAGGCCCTGTGTGAACTGGATTGCAGTGACAGCCCACTCCAGAGGCCATCCTGGAAGAATCTGACATCACTTCTAGCTGCCAATGAAAGGCAGCAAGCTGCTGCTGTGCTCACTCAGCTCTGCCTCATATTTTGAAAAGACTGAAAGAATCTCTGTTGAAACATTGAAATGTGGAGAGAAACAGCCAGTTCTTTGGACACTGCAGTTTCTTTGGAGTAAATATAGTACTTAGGACACAATTTCAATCTTACTCTATGCAAGACAAGTCATTCATAGATCTCAAATTCACTTCAATCCACTGTAGGAGTCACTTGCTGAGAGGTCTGGTGCTTCTTTTGTATTTAGTTGCTACTTGCTGTCTTCAAAATATACATTATAAAGTGTGAAAAAATCCCTTTTACTGTCAAGTAGCCTTAATGTAGAGTACTCAGAATATTCAGAATTCAACTGATAGAGTTTCAGTAGAAGAAAAGGAAGGTTCAAGGGCATTAAAACGGGTTAATGAGGCTCTGTTACAGAAGTATAGGAAGGCCATCCTCTGTTTACACAATGTGACTCAGGTATTTCAATAGCTTTTTAGCACCTTTCTTATGGTGGAAATCATCATTTTATGTCCTTTTCTAAGTATTTAGTGACTTGAAGTGCCACTTTAACAAAGAACAATTATGGAAAGTTCTGGTGTAATTTTCTTTTCCCAATTAAAAGGCTTCCCTTTCTTGACCACAATGCAAATTGTGACTTGAAGGCAAAGGACGTTCCATCTTTGGAAGACTGTCAGAGTAGATTTTATTCTCTCCCCTTCTCCCCATCCTAGCCAGGCCTTTCTTAGTAAAGGAAAAAAATCTCACCACCATGTACTATATTTATTTGCTTTATGAGTCACCCTTATCATGATTATTCCTCCAGCATTAAGCAAATACTTTTTTTCCCTAAAGGGAGATGGAGAAAAGATTAAGGACTTATAAAAATTTGTACACCAAAGATAGAACAACTCAGCTGTTTCTCAAACCTAATTAAATCTTAAAACATAATAGGCATTACTATTCCAACTCATGCCAAATCTACAAGAAATTCTATTATTTTGAAATATAAGAAATTGAATTATAGAAGAAATTCTATTAATTAGAAATTCTATTATTTTGAAAAATAATTATTTTGAAAAATAATTTAACCATATTCTCAAGTAGAGATAGCTTTACACAAATCAACATTTATTCAGGGATCATGTTCACAAAGAAATTAGGCTTCTTAGTTGAAGTTAACTGGCACTCACTAGAAGTGGGAGGACTATTATTCAAACTCAGGTCTGTCTTTTGAGAAATAGAAAGGCTGGTAAGATAAAGTTAAGTAAAATAAACTACAGCTTTAAATTCCAGTCTGAGAAGCTGAATTTGACTGAATAAATACTTAGAAACTAGGGTAGGTTCTTGAGTAAAAAGGAAATGCAATAATTGTATTTTAGGAAGAGTCATTAAGCTAATCAGGGACATAGATTGCAAAAAATTGTACTGATTTTGGAGGGGACAAAGATAATGTTAAAGAAACTTAGAGGAGTCAGTGTTATCCAAAATAATAATGAATGGAACTAAGGAAATGTGCTATAATTTATATGATGGCAATGAATGATGGGTCAATTATATAATTTTGTATATATGTATACATATATCTATAACTATGTTTATACATCAATGATTTAGCTCAGTTGGTACAGTACTGGCTCTGTAGTCTCTGAGGTCCCAGGTACGAATCCCAGCACCACAAAAATGGGAGGACATGGCAATCCACTCCCGAGGCAATCCCAGAACAATCAGCCATTGAAAAACCTATGAGGGTTGCTATGAGGGGGACCAGACTCAACAGCACACAACAACAATGTTTATACATCTACCAATAAATCCTACCAGCAAAATATCTAAAGGGTAAGATTTTATAATCTTCCAACTACAGGAAAGACTGTTTCATAAATTATGATCCTAGAAGTTCTCCTCTGGAAAGAGAGTCTTGAATAGCAGAAGGCGGGATTTAGAGAGGGCATAAGGTTTTTCTTTATGGATTAAGACAGGCATGCATGTGCATTTGCAGTAGGCAGCTCGGCTAAGGGTTAGGTGTCTGTTTGATTCTGCTTCATTCCTCCTAAAAGAGCCACTTCAGATCAGACATTGACAGGAGTGAAGAATGTAAATTTCATGGTTTTGCTTATGTTTAGCCCAATAAAATAAAAGTATAGGAACTCTAAGTTTCCTTTTGAGGTCTTCTCTAGCCTGATGATCTTAGGAATTTGTGCTTCATTTCATCATTAAAATATCCAGAAAATAGTCATGGTGGCAGCTGCTATCAATGACAGTTCAGTGGTCCCAGATATTTCAACTTCAGCTAAGATTAGATTATTCTTCAGTGTATCTGAAAGGAGCATAGTTGATCTGCTTCACATGGCAGCATATGAATAAGCATTTGCTGTTAATTCCACCCACTCCTGCTCCCTCTCCCTGTTGCTTTATAAAGCATCTGCTATCACAGATGCGGAAGATATGTCACTATGAACAACTGCTCTGTTTGAAAGGGCTGCATTTCACGTCTGTCATCTCTGCAAAGTAAAGCTCAAGTCCACTGGCAACTCCAATGGAATGCATAGAGAATTTTTCACAGCTCCAATTTTGTTTTAAGGGTTAAATGTAAAAGCAAAACTTTCCACTTAAAATACCCTGGAGTTATATGGCTTAATATTTTTCACTATATAATGCTTTATGTATGCAAAAGGATGTGCATAACGCAAAGGGAAGTCTTGAAGCATAGTAATAAAATTAACACCAATTTAAGAACTGGAATAATAAATATTTTTGTGTGGTCTATGCTCTAATCCTGTGCCTGTATCCCTTAGGCTCTAACAACCTTGCCAAATTTGTTAGCATTCCTTTCTTCATTTTATGGTTTTATCACTTCTATACAACTCTATCCCAAAACATATTGTTCAGATTTGCTTATTTTTGATCTTCCTACAAGTGTTTTCATATGATATACAGTTTTCTTTTACTTGTTTTTTCTACTCATAATATGTTTCAAAGGGATGACCAGTACATTTGTTTTAATGCTATATATTATCCCATTTTGGGAATATTCCATAAATTATATTTTTATTCTCCTGATATTTTTTCCTTTTAGGAACAAAACTGCTATTAGCAATAAGAGTATCTCATGGGTACATAACTCAGATTGGAAGTGCTAAGTCATATGGATAAACTTTGTAAAATAATGGCAGTTTGTTTTCTAAAATGGTTGTACTTAAAACAGTATAAAAGAAATAATCTCAATAGCATTTGACAGTGTCAGGCTTCCTAATTTTTTGCTTATATGTTGTTGTTGTTAGGTGCCATCAAGTCGGTGTCTGACTCATAGAGATCCTCATAGGGTTTTCAATGGCTATTTCAGGATTGCCTTGGGAGTGGATTGCCAGGCCCTTCTCCCAATTTTGCGGTGCTGGGAATTGAGCTTGGGACCTCAGAGACTGCAGCGCAGCACTCTACCAACTGAGCTAAATCCCAGCCCCTTTGCTTATATAGAGAGTGTAAAAATGATATGGAGCTTAATTTGAGTTCCTTTATTGGGAGTTTGGATATCTTATATGTGCATCACTATCTGTTTTCCTTTCTTCTCAAATGTTTAATGATGTCTACTGATCATTTTCCTGTTGTATTAGTTCTTTTTATTTTCATTGAATTGTAAGACTTCAAGGTCCTCTGATTAGTAAATAGGTCTATCTAGTTCTAAACCCATAGTGTTCATTAGAGTTGTCTTAATATAATAATTGATGCCTGGTAGGCAAACCATCCCATCTAACACATCTTCTCTATAGTGTTATGGCTATTACTTAGCTTTTACTTTTCCTATGCACATTTATTCAGATTGCCAAACTCTAAAAATCCCATTGTCTCATGTGCTGTGGCACACACTTGTAATCCTAGTGACTCAGGAGACAGAGGTAGGAGGTTCAAAGTTCCAGACCAGAAGCAGCCTGTACAACTTAATGAAACGCTGTCTGAAAATAAAAAATTAAAAAGAGGCAGTGATTGACTCAGTGGTATAGCACTTGGCTAGCTTGTGTGAGACCCTGGTTTCAACTCCCCAAGTGTTAAAAAAGAGAGAGAGAGAGAGAGAATTCAGATTTTCAAAGGCATTGCATTGAATCTACACATCAGTTTGGAAAGAATGACATCTTTGTTCCATTAAATCTTCATATCCATGCCCATAGCATACTATTGAATTTTATGTCTTCTGTAAATTTCAATAGTTATATACACTCTTTCTATAAAAGTTTGCATAAATTTTGTTTGATTAATGCCAATGTATTGTATTTTGTTGTTGTTGTCTTATTTGTATTTTACTTGGAAGTGATCTACCTTTCTAAGTAATGTGTTGTTTAAATCTTTTAAATTTTACCAATATTAAATTTTACTAATATTTGACCTCTTGATATAATAATTGAAAAATATCTCATAATATTTCATTATGTGTTTAGAATTATTAATTTCTCTCTATGTAATATTTTGATTTATATATTAATCATGTTTTATTAGGTGCATACAAATGTCAAATATTTTCCATGAGGAAAACATTTTATGATCATATAATGATCTTCTTTAACTCCTATAGTCCATTTTGTTCTAAAGTTAATTTTTTTCTAGTATTTGTAATCTATCTTAATTTTCTTTGGTTTAGCATTTTCCTAGCATGTATTTGTTCCATTTGTTCACTTTCAAATTTTCTGTGTCTTTTAGGAATGTTTCTTAGCAAATGGCAAAGCAGGTGGAATCTTAAAATTATTTAAAAGTACCCCTTTGCCTTTTAATTGGCAGGTTTAATATATTTATAATTACATGATTGTTATATTTGAAAATATTTTTTCTATATTATTTTGTGTCTGTCATGGTTTTGCTTTTTATTCTTTATTGACTTCTTTGATTAATGAGACCTTTGGTTTCATATTACATTTTATTCCTCTACTAGTTAGACTTTCATATGCTATTTCTAAATGTTTAATAGGAACTTTAAATTTTTTGTTATGTATCTATAATTTAACACAATGTAAACTTAATCTTATTATAACTGATTTTCTTTTCCAAGAGTATAAGGCTTGACATCTGATTACTTCCAGGTTAAAACAGGAATCTCACATTTGGTTTCTTGGTGAAATTACAAGACTTATCAGTAAAATCAGAAAAATCAATTTCTGTTTTGTAAAGACACTTGAGTCATTTCCTTTGGGGTATCTGTGACCTCCTGGTATCTATTGCTCTTGCTGTCCTCTGATGTAGCTCTGGTCACTGCTGGTATATTCTTCTGTTATAAGTCCATACCCAGGTGATAGGTTTTTGTCTGTTCAATTTGAAAAGACAAAACACTTCTAGCTATTATGATTAGGATATAGCAGAAAGAAGTTTAGTAACAAAGCCAGAAAATCTTGAGTTTATTTCCTTTGGCTTATGTGTTCTGGTTTTAACTTAGAAAGAAGTTGAGTCTTTCTGTCACTGACCATGTTCATTTCTTTACTTTCTAGTTATCTTATGGGAGAACCTCTGATGGAAAGGGTACCCAAGTCCTCTCATTGCAACATTACACCTTGTTGCCTCTGTTACACAATTCCATGCTCCCTGAGCCAATACTTATATGAACATACCATTTTGCATATCCTATTGAAGTCCTTTAATGAAAGATATTTAATGATGTATAAATCATGAAGTTTAGAAAATGACAAAGTGAGTAAACTTTATGAAACTTACTATTTACTCATTATTTATTTACTATTAAAACAGTAAATTAAGTCTCACAGCCTATAAAGCCTACTACATAGATGCATTTTTTCAGTGACTTATTTTTTCTCTTAAAGTTTCAATTTCATAAACAAAATAATATATGTATTCTAGACAGGGTTTAGATGTACTTTCCTGGTCTTTAAAAATGTAGTTCTGGCATTTGAATGCTCCCAGTACATCTGATAATTGACTTTCTCCAAGCTCCAAGCTCCAAACTCCACTGAGTGGGCAGGTTCATTCCTGGGTCAGATTCACTCCTGCAGTGTTTGGCAAAATACTCCTAGGATTTGGCTTCCATTCCTATGATTCTAAGGAAGCTCATGAAAATCTAGCTCCATTATAGATGCAACCTTTGCTATTTATCTCTGTTCTAACTGCAAGAAAAATCAATTGCCATTTTATAAAGAAATTGGAATAATTTTCCTCAGGATCCATACTACTTCATACGCTTCTTAAAGGTCTCCTGAACCATGGTGGTCATTACTGAATTTGACTTTCAGCCACTCCCCTCCCTAGGGTACTTTCTCTTCTGATAACATCACTCTTTTGTTTATCAAGCTTATATGTCTCCTGTGGCCTACAAAATAAAGTCCAAATATTTTAGGATGATCTATGTAGCTATACTGCTGTTTGAACCCTCTGACACCATTGTCAGTTTTCCTGATGTCTACAACATTGTTCCAGGCTCACCAGATATATCAACAGTCCCTGAACATGCTTCATAATTCCACCTTTCCATTCAATTAACATTTATGGAGAGCCTCCTATGTACCAAACATTGGGAACATAGAGAATAAGAAAAGGCGACTCATTATTCAAGAACTCCTGTCTATCTCCCTATAATCATCCAAACATGACTCAATAGAATCTTCTGTTTTTAGCACTCCTGAATCACTTCCTTTGCAGAATAAATCACTCACCCTTTTATATACCTAGTGTGTCTCTAATGGTGGTAGGATAATTAGAATATTGTGTTTATACTACTAATTTTTTTTCCTTTCCCTAATTACAAATGTTAGCCATGCTTTACTCCCTGACTCTGAGTTCTGAAAAGTCTCAGAGTAGAATTAACCTGAAGTTACTGGTTCTGAGTACACTTGAAAGAATTATTCTAGGTGCCCTGATTTTGAGAGGAAAAGAAGAGTTTGTGGATTATAGGTAGAAGAGAAGAAGAAAAGTATCTTAGAGTTGTAGGAAGTGAGTAGGGGAAACTCCAGGGTCTTCAGAAGGAAATAGAGGCCTGTGGGTCTGGAGAGACAGCAAACCTAAAGAAATAATTAGTAACCACCCCCAGAGAAGCTAAATCCTAGAGAGCTGGGTTCCAAGCTTCACTAATGACTTTCATGGCCCATGTGTGCCAGTGAAGCAGGAAGCCATGAGTCCAGAGGAGATCATGGAAATTCAAGCCACATATTCCTGTCTTCATGGAAATCAATGCAGGGTTTTAACCAATCATCAGAGAGCCTCAGTCCTATGAAAAATCAGTACTGTGAAAATTCTCAAAACTTTTGTGCAGCACAGCAGATGGAAGGAAGATTTTAAAAAATCTCTTTAGCCAGGCACTGTGGCACCCACCTATAATCACAGTGATTCAGGAGCCTGAGACAGGAGGATCATGTGTTTGAGGCCAGAGGCAGCCTGCATAACTTAATGAGACCTTGTCACAAAATAAAAATTAAAAAGGGGCTGGAGTGCAGCTCAGTCATAGAGTCCTTGCCTCACATATATGAAGCCCTAGGTTCAACCCCTCCAATACTGAAAAAAATAATAACAAAGGAAGGAAGAAAGAAGGAAAGAAAGAAAATGGAAGAAAAGAAAATAAGAAAACTAAGATCTCTTAGAAAGGCAAAACACCCCAAATTCTCCTAGAGAGTACTGAGATTTAAAATTCAGATATGAAAATAAAGAAGTATGATACTTAAGGCAGATCTATTTTTCTGTGTTGAGGCTTTCGCCAAATACAAATTCTTTCATTATAACATGCATCAATATATCCTATAAGTATGCATTTGCTTATGCCTCTGGATGCTGAAATTTTGAGGACAGGGATGATATCTTAACCATTTGTTACCTCAGGCCACAGCACAGCATTTTGTCTACTACAAGAGTCCCAGGGCTCAGTGATGTGTATTAGGCAATTGTAGAAATGACCAAATGTACATGGAAACAAACTGCCAAGATGGTATTTATTTTAAAACACATCCCTTGAGGCATTGCCCCATGCTTCTACACAGATTTATACGTGCCAAATAATGCAATCTTTTCTAGCTAGAGTGTACGATTTTTCACCTATCTTCAATATGTATATAGAATCAAACTTTTACCAAGCATCAGGACACTTTGGAAATGTTCACCTTCAACAGTATCTGACAAAATGGGAAAGAATGTGATAGGTAACTTATAAAGTAAGCTCAATTCCTCCCCAGTGGAAGGACAGTGGTAAGTGTCTAGGTTTACATTTACACTTGTGGTTGCAGATAACAATCACTTCAGGGCAAATAGTAATTAGTGTGTAATGAGCAGTGTCCAGTCAAGATCAGCTTCTGATTTACCATGTAAATGTAGTGACAGCAGAAAATTTGCCTGGATTATTGCCCAGCATGCCTCAAGAGATCTTATTCTTCCCCAAAATCTTAAAATACTTAGTGTATTTCTGTCTCTGTGTTCTTAAGCTGTCATTAATGATTGGCACCTCTTTTTGCCCAATTAGATAGGTTCTGAAATTAGCAGGATATCCTGAATTTTTTAAATGCCTGACATCACAGGTCTTCGTGGTGTGCAACGGAACAGGCAGGCACTCAGTAAGCACAATTGGAGGAACCTGATAGTATCCATAACAACAATATTTTAAACAATATATTGTGAATATTTGCTTCCTATTTTCTGGAGGTGGGAGGTGATGGTGTACAGGGGAAAAATAGCAAATAAAGCTCTAATTGCAAACCCTGTGATTGAAGCCACTGGCAAAGTGCTGTACTCTAAAAGATGAATGCGCTCCTTACCTCCACACTACCATGACACTTACTCACAGATGGGCGTCTCCACTCAGCACATCCCCAGAAGTGTGTATCTGTGAATATTGTAGAAATCCCTCTCTAATACAGCACATAATCTTTTGGAGGAGGAAATTGATATATACTGATTACCACCCACCTGCCAAAAAAAACCCCAGAAATTTAAAGCCTATAATAGGTTTTGGGGGCACAGAGCTAAGTTAGACATAGGTCTTCTCCTGAGTTCAAATTAGAGAGAAAATGATGTGGCAACTGAAAGATACAAATTGGATCTGCAGCTCTCTGACTCAAGCACTGTAATAGTTCCTCATTTCTCTCACAACTGCGTCCACTGTTAATTAGTGTCATATCAGCTCTCCAGTGTGGAAATCTCACCTCTATCACTAATGTTATCTTTCATCTCCTTCCCCCCCATCTTACTAGCTGCTCTGATGCGTTGCTGCAATTACCCTGAAAACCATGCTATCGTGCTTCATGCCTTCATCCTGCTGATCTACCCACCTAAAGTGCTCTTCTTCAAAAGCAGTGTAGCCTACCTAGTAAATGGCTCTTATGAGGATCTGTCCACAAATCTCTCTTCTCCACCCCAACTACTTAGACGGAACTGCCTAGGATTGTGGTTGTGTGCCCATGTATCTCAAGATTTTTGTTGTAAATAATCCCATACCTTTTACCATACTGCACATATATTTGTCTTACTACACAAATACCAAGGCTGAGGTTTAGAGTGCATGCTGCAGTCTCTGAGGCCCTGAGTTCTATCCTTAGCACTGCAAAAATGGGAGAAGGACAGGGCAACCCACTCCCAAAATAATCCTGAAACAATCAGCCATTGAGAAACCTATGAGGGTCACAGTGAGTTGCACCTAACAACAACATACTGATACCATGAGACCCATTAGGGGAAAGACTGGGCCTTACTTATTTCTTTTTCCTCAATACCTAGTACTTAGGATGAATGAAAGAATGAACTAATAGCTTGAGAGAATGGGCAGTTGTTCTAATCTTGGGTTGCACTTTGAATTATCTGGGAAGAGTATAAATCTCACCTAGGTTGCATCCATAATCAATGAAATCAGAATCTAGGGGATTAAGACTCAGGCAGACATAACTTTAAAGCTCCCCATGTGATTACAAAGGGTAATTAAGATTGAGATTCACTGATTAAAGGGTTTGGTGAGTTATGGTGACATTTGTGAGTATGATTTAAGGTATATGAGGTAGGCACATGCCAGAACTCACGAAATTAAAGTAGGGGCAATGAGGAAGTGAAAGGAAACAAATGCAATCCAGCAAAATGCTGGTCTCTTGAAATTTTCCCTAGAACCAATTAACTTAGGAAACATATTATGTTCTCCTTTGGTGGCATTAGTATATTTAACACTGAGCAACCATTCAACAAAGAAATCAGTTTAGTATTGTCTAATCCAATATTTTCTAAACTTTTTTGACTTCATAACATTACTTTCCCCCTTTACCCCTTTAGTTTTCCATACAGATGCCAATACAGACTCATTCTCGTTCAAGAAATTAAATGACAATGGGAGTGCAAATAATGATGTGGCTTAAGAGGAGAGAGAAATAGCTCATAAAGGATTTTATTTCTTAAGAATATTAAAGACTCAGTCATATTTGCAAAATGAAAGAAAGGAGATATGGGGAGAGAGAAATGGAAGGTGCTATAAAGAACAATGATCCCATTTCTTCAACTCGGCAAAGAATTGCACACTTCACTTGTGGGTGGGTTTTCTTTTCTCAAGTCTCTCTTCTCTATTTGTTGTTGTTGTTAGAATCAGATCTGACTCATAGTGACCCAATGTACAACAGAAGAAAACACTCTGTGACTCGGTGCCATGCCAGGCACTATTGTCAGTGCTTCTCTGCTATTCATAGTGTTTTCAATGGCTGGTTGTTTCAAAAGTGGGCTGTCAGGTCCTTCTCCCTAGCCTGTAGCACCTGTTATTCCCAGGCCATCTCTCATTCTAGGACTAACCAGGCCAACCCTCAGCTTCCGAGATCAGATGGGATTGGACCAGGGTGATATGGCTGCAGACACTCAAAAGAAGGCAGAAAAAAATCTGTTGACATTGTAAAGTAACATTTATTGAGCATCTTCTATGTGTCTAATCTCCACACTTAAAGGACACAGAAAAAGAGATGACTACTCTATTTGGAATGCCAGCACAGACCTCGCCAAGTAAAATCTGAGCTGGTTTTTAAAGACAAGTGGAGCATTCAGCAAGAAAAGAAAGGAGAAGATGACAGATGGAAGAAAGCATGAGAAAAGAGTAGGAAAGAACAGGTAGCAGTATGAAGAAAATTGTGCATGGCATATGAACAAGATGAATAAGACATGAGGCTGGAAAATTACACTGGGCCACACACAGAAGAGCTTTGGAAGACACGTACAGCAGAGTTTGAGATTTATGATGTATAAAATAGGGAATGACATGCTATATTTGTCTTAACAGAAAAAAGAAAACACGTTGACAGCAGCGTGAGTGATAGACTGGAGGTGGAGAAACCTGTGACAGAGAGACCAGTTTGGAGTCTATTGCAATTATGAGGCCATCACAGGTTTCTATGGATACAAAGAGGGACAGGGGATTTATTCAGCAACCAGGCGTGGAACACCATGTGATCTTTATAGGCTTAAAGCAAACCTCCTACCTCAGGACTCTTGGGCATGTTCCCAAAATATAAACTCAGCATTTAAATTAGCTGCTGCTCAGAAAGTTCTTTAGGATCATGAAGATGACACTTCAAGAAAAAAGTAGATCACAAAATGTAGGTCACTGAAGAATCACAGCAGTACTTTGTAAAATGGTACTCGTCTGAGATTTATTTAGGGGCATTACAAGCTGTCTTGAATGTACAGTTATGGTAGAAAAAGCTTTATTTCTGGCTTTTGAGATGCCACTAATGGTATCTTAATGAAAGGTTTAGCCATTGGAAAAACCACCTCATGAGATGGTAAAGGCTCATCATAGAAGAGAACTTTCTTTCCTGCTTATTGGAATAAAACAGGTAAGCAGCTGATCCTTGTCACGTCCAGTCCAGTGGAAGAGCTACATATATCATAGGACTTACTGGCTCTGCGGACAGGTGTTACAAAGAGGAAACAGTATTTTGCTCTCATGTTTGTGATGATGCCTATTTTGCCGGGAGCCAAGACCATAAGTAACTTTTTACAAGATACCCTGATGAAAAGGTGCAGGGTGTGGTGAAAATAGGAGATGTTGAGCCACAGGGCATTGTGACCTTTGAATAGAAATTACCATCTGAAAGTGGTTGTCAGGGTTACAGGAGGAGCTGAGGACTTCCGAAGAATCACCTGGCTCCTGTGACTTTCTTGCCCCTCCCCTCCCCCTCCATGTGTATTTAAGCTACAGCACAACATTAAAGACTTTGGAGCTTGATCAGACAGCCTGTCTTGCTCTCATCCTTCGTGTCTCTTGTCTCTCTCTCTCATTCATTCGCCCCTTACTCTAGGTCCCTGTTGAACAGCCCCGCGGGCCGGGGCATATTTTAATTCTTCCTGAAGTTATTTCTAGCTTTATTCAGACTGGCCAATGAAAGTTTAATGTTGTTTCTTTAACCATATATGAAAGCACCGAAGAAGCAATGGCACACAACCACTGAAGTGTTCCAGAGGCTTTCTTGGTTTTAAGTCAGGTATTCAAGACTGGCTTTGAAGCAGGGAGGTATTACCTTATTCCTATCTCGTTTATTATGCTTAATTTTAAAGAAGTGACTGGAGTTTTTGAATAATCAGACTCTACAGTGTAGAGAAATCAACAAAAATAAACCTAACAAAAATATGTCATTTCAAGGGTAAGAGTTAACTGAATATTAATATGGAAAAAATATAAGCTATTCTCAGAGAAAATTGTCTTAGGCCTTAACAGAGAAAAGACTATTTAATATTTTTTCCCTCATAAATACCTACCATTGGCTACTTTTAGAGGGGAAAGAAACATTAGCAGACTACAAATGCCTCTCACTAACTGGAAGAATAACCAGTCTTACTCTTCCACAATTACTAAAGAAAAGATGGAATATGAATATAATTATCAGTTTAACTTAAGGAAATACTAATGTCTTTAACAACTGCCACTATCATTACACTGAGTGTGCAGCAACTGAGAAGATATATCCTGTCCTTCATAGGGAGAGTTCTGGCAGAAGCTAAGGGACCACTGGTGTTTGCACCAGAAAGCATTTTGCAGGAACTAGATGACCTCTAAATTATTTTTTTATTTTGAGATTCTATATTTTCCATAAGAATTGGACTGAGGACTGAACTCACAACTTTATATATGAAATCTATCCCATTCCTAATGATTAATTCAGAATAGTTTTTCTGGAAGACTGTTTATGTGTTAGGCATTGGGGCTTCAGTGACAATAGAATACTAAATCTCTGAGCTTATGAGCTTCAGAGTCTAACTGGGAAGAAAGAGAAGAAAGCATTAATTACAGTGAAGAATTATGACAGAGAAGTACAAGTAGTATTTTCTTTTTCACTAGAGAAACATCTTTTTGATAGTCTTCAAAAGCCCTCCATTTTCTGTTTTCTTTTCTTTCTATCTTTCTTTCTTCCCTTCCTATATTTTTTTGAGGCCCTCACACATACTTTGTAAGTGCTCTACCACTGGGCTGTACCCCTAGGCAATTTACTGGTTTTGTTTCCTTTTCTTCTTTCTTTCTTCCTTCCTTCCTTTCTTTCTTTCTTACTTACTTTCTTTCTTTCTTTCTTCCTTCCTTTTTTATTTATTTTTTTGAGACAAGGTCTCACTAAGTTATGCAGGCTGCCTTTGGTTTTGAACTCTATCCTACTACCTCCACCTCCTAAGGTGCTGGAGTTACAGGCCAGGCTCCTGGCACCACACCCAGTGAGCATTCCATTTTCTTACAACTTGGTTCTAAAAATAGTAGAATCCAAAAATAATATCAAAACATATTTTTTCTTTGATGAGAACAATGGGATCAGTGATAATGGAAATGATAATGAGTAAAGGAGATCAAAGGATATATCCATTCTCTGAGTTCTGGATTTGGGATTATTTGTAAAGTACACGTTTTTTAAGAGGAAGGCTTTTGAATGATATGACCATGTCAGTCAAGAGCCATTAGAGAGGCAGAGTTATTTGTTGTAAATAAAGAAAATCTCTCTCCAGCATCTTACTTTGGAACTTTATACTAGATGGATTAGGTTGACATTATCTAAATCCATTTACTATAACATCAGTGAAAAATGGGACAAGACATCATGCGTCTCCAGTAGGAATAACCCAGTGCTGTCTATGAAGCAGTCCTGCCATTTGAAAACAGAAAAGAAAAATATTTGATGAAATCAGGCCTCTATCCTTTACGAGCAAGTTCCAGGAAGAAAAAGGGGAAAAGAAAAGGGAACAGATTAAATGATATCACAAGAATAGTGCTAGCCCAATCTAGAGTATGGGGAATACTGTAGTATATGTGTCCTAGAGTCTTTAACATGCATAAGATAAAAAAGGAAAGGAAACAGAGACATTTATGGTTATCAGGTTGTATCAACTACAAAGTATTTGTGCATCTTGGCTAGACTCTAATTAGAACAAAGTTGCCACTAGTTGAACTCAACTCAATGGCACCTAACAACTATGAAAAAAGATATTTAAAGGCTTTTGGGAAATACTGATCCAAGACTAAATACCAGAACATATTCATGACTCATTGTTAGTTTTCCTTAGTTTTATAATTATATTTTCCTTATATTAAAACAATAATTATCTTTTAGCAAAATATACCAAGCTGTTTTAGGAGTATGAAGATATGATTTAAATCATTCTGTCAAACAAACATTTAAAAAAGTGGAAGAGATGAAACAACAATGTGAGAATAGGGATTGACTATTCTATTTTCTCCCCTTTTAAGTATGATTTGAAATTTTCCATAATAAAAGTTTCTTCTAAAAACACTTGCACTTAGTGATGAGGGGTAATGTCTGACTTTCATGCTTAAAGGCCAGAGAAAATCTTTGGTTCTAAACAAGAAGATTCTTCATAATTTCAAAAAGTTGAAAGATTAAAGAACAAATGTATCTGGAGCACGATCCCACCTCTAGTAAATGATTTAAAGAAAAATAAACTAATGCGAGGTCTTGAAGACTTTCTTTGACAGGGTGTTGGTAATGAGGTGTAGTGAGTCCTCCAGGAGATTAAAGAGCACTGAGACAGTATCTGGTGTCTGAATGTGTGACTGAGTACAAAATCATATTTTGATACATTTTATCTAAACTTTTAAAATTATTTCAAACATAGCCAAAGTTATAAAATTAAATATTTTAAAACATGGCAAATTTCTGGAGAAGGCACAAGGTTTTGGTACTCCAAATACAGAGAATAAACAGAACTATGAGAAGGGGTGAGAAAGCTCTTTCAGTGTGATAGAAAGGAAAGTAGAAAGCAAGGGAATTGGGATTGGTGGAAGATGTGGGAATTCAAAGGTAATGTTTTCAGAACAGATCTAAACCCCTTGCTCAGGGAATGTGTGTAGGATCCTAATATCCAAATTCAGGGCTCCTATGTCCCTACAAATTGTAAACTTAAAATTCTTTCATTTCTAGTCCAAGATTACAGAAAGATCTCTAAATAATTGAGATAAATGTAAACTTGCTCCAGATGATTCCTATCAAATCAAGATTGGTGAAACCATAGGAGAATCAACTTAAAGGCCAAAGATGAGCCTGTCATGTAAGCAGATGGCACTTACTTTATCCATCTCTTATGGAAGTGAAAAGTATTTAAGCACCTTTTAATGGGGGATATTGGGCTGGGATTTAGCTCAGTTGGTAGAGCGCTGCACTGCAGTCTCTAAGGTCCTGAGTTCAATTCCCAGCACCACAAAAATGGGAGAAGGGCCTGGCAATCCACTCCCAAGGCAATCCCGAAACAGTCAGCCATTGAAAACCCTATGAGGGTCACTATGAGTCGGATACTGACTCCAAGGCACCTAACAACAACAACAATGGGGGATATTAACACAAAGCAAAATAAAACTATGATGCCCAAGCTGCAATACAGATAAATCAGATGTTCAGGGTATGGTTCAAATATTGGTATTTCCCCAAACCCCTGAGGTAGTAATATTTTGTAGCCAGGGTTGAGATATTCATGTTATGATAGGGTTTTTTTGTTGTTGTTTTGGGATTTTGGGGTTTTTGTTTTGTTTTGTTTACCTAATCCCATTCATCATATGGCCTGCATTCGATCCTGCCAGGTCTTGGAAGCTAAGCAGGGTTGGGCCTGGTTAGTACTTGGATGAGAGACCACCTGGGAACACCAGGTGCTGTAGGCTTGGGAGAAAGACCCAGAAACCCACTCCACAAAAATAATTGACCATTGAAAACCCTTTGAATAGCAGAGAGGCACTAACAATAGTGTTTCGCCTGTTGTACATAGGGTTCTTATGAGTTAGAGACACTGACTCAATGGCACCTAACAACCACACTCATCATTGAATTCTGTGAATCTTTTCCCAGTTACAAGGCCTACTCAAACTATGTTAAAACCATAAACCATGTGAAAGGAATTCTACCTGCTCTGCTTATGTTTTGGTTCCTTTTTTTCTTTTCTTTCTTTTTTTTTTTTTTTTTTCGGTTGATCAGATGGATCAAACTTACTGACCCATGTTTTTCTACAGACTGGTAGAACCACAAACAAACACACATAGATGGTGTTCTCTCTTGTATTTGGGATTTTGTTGGTTGGTTGGTTTTGTTTAGAGTTTTTGGTTTTCTGAGACAGAGTCTTGCTGTGCAGCCCAAGCTAGCATCAAACGCATGATCCTCTTGCCCTCAGTCTCTGGAGTACTGAGATGATAGGCACATGCCACCACGGCCACTCCCTCTTCTGCCTCCAAATGTGAAAACATCTGGGTGGAAGCAGCTTTCTCTAGTATATTGGGGCAGTCTCTTCATTTCTGATCTTGGGCTTTCTTTCTGTGCACAACTGAGCAGGCAGTGCTCCTGTGGATGGACTTGTCTTACGCCTCATGCTTTATTCTAGATGCTCTGCACCCAAATTCAAGTGTTACATTCATATATCTTAATTTCATGAAGGAGACAACAGGATGCCTCACTTACCCTCCGGGATGAAAGCACAATGGTTTTCTCAGCTTTGGGTGAATTTGGCCTTCAGTTTAAAGTGCTTTTCTGAGGCAAGTTTAGCTTTTATAACTCATGTGTGAATTTCTGAATTAGTAACCTCAAAGGAATAAGGGTGAACTGCAGAGCTGAGACAGGGCATTTCTGAAACTCTGGTCCTCATATTATCATTAGAGAAAGGAATTTCAAAGTAAACCCTAAGCATTTATTACTACTAACGTGTATTTACAGGATGTTGTTGTTGTTAGGTGGAGTCAAGTCGGTATCCGACTCATAGCGACCCTCATAGGATTTTCAATGGCTGACTGTTTCGGGATTGCCTTGGGAGTGGATTGCCAGGTCCTTCTCCCATTTTTGCGGTGCTGGGAATTGAACTCAGGACCTCAGAGACTGCAGCGCAGCACTCTACCAACTGAGCTAAATCCCAGCAACAATGTGTATTTACAGTTTCCTTAACGTTTACGTGACAGACTTTTCTCCCTATTCTCCCAATAACCTTGTGGGAGTGTTGGGGATTTTTAAAATAATATTTCCCAGCTAGGGTCCCTCATGACAGCCTGAGGGGCTGACCCCTAGTTGACCCCAGGGCTCATCTCACTCACTCAAAACAGCCCCTCCCATCGAGTGAGCAAAGATGGCCCCCAGCCAGCTTGACCAGCCTTAACCACCTTAATTTTGATTGGCTCCCCTCACCACCTTGCAGGTA